>RXID01015484.1:0-175089 GCA_005019695.1 Trichopus zeylanicus subsp. travancoricus | reverse complement strand
TTGTGCTTATTCTGCTTCTTCTTTTGCTCCTCCTACTCCTCCTTCTTCTGCTTCTTCTCCTCCTTCTCCTTCTCCTCCTTCTCCTCCTTTTTTTTTTTCTTCTTCTTCTTCTTCTTTCTCATCACCTTCTTCTTTCTCATTCTCCTTCTCGTTCTCCTTATGGTTCTCATTCTTCTTCTTCTTCTTCTTCTTTTTCTTTTTCTTCTTCTTCTTTTTCTTCTCCTTTTATGGTCCTTTTCCTTCTCCTTCTACTTTTCTTCTTTTGCTTCTCCCTCTATTGCTTCTCCTTATCTTTCTCCTTCTCCTTCTTCTGTTTCTCCTTATCCTTCTTTTTCTTATTGTTCTTTTCCTTCTCCCTCTATTTCTCCTCCTCCTCCTCCTTTAGAAAGAAAGAAGACATGCATGAATAACATATATTTCATGAAAAAGCAGGATACGATCGGTGTTTGAAAGAAAAAGATGATCTCAGATACATTCTTAGTAGGCACAAATTTATCCTGACAACTGTTTGTTTGGGTTAGGAATTACTTTTTCCTGCATTCTCAGCCATCACCCCATGTAATATCGAATTCTCCAAATTGTGCGCCATAAATTCCTAATGCCTCCCAAACAGCGGGAGACGCATCGACAATGTTGTTATGGCAAGGAGGCTGGAAGTCATGAACCTTGTCGAAGCCATTGGCAGAGTCGCACTCGTCCACAACCTTTGCTAATATGGACTTGCCATTGGTATTGATCCTGATGTTCTGGCACCGGAAGCCCTGGTCGTGCCATCCTGTCGAGAGTGCCACGACCGGCTCATGATCACCCGTGATAGTGTTTGTCACACTCCAATGGCCCGCCGCGCCGACTCCTCCAGCAGCGAAGATGTTGAGTGTCATGGTTGCCTCTGTGTGCTCAGTGACTGGCGGCGAGCAATTGAACTGTAGGGTACTTCTCTCCCCGACTTGCAGCACCCGGAGTTGTTCTGTCCGTTCCATTGATGGGACTTGCCGTAGAGGATCCCGCTGGCGCTACACCCTCCATTGGTAAAGATGATGTTCGACATCACTAAGAGTAAGAAGCAGACTAGTGTTGCTCGTGAAAGCATTGCCATAGGTTGGAATTGCTAGTCGACATCAACTGAGCATGAAAGGATTGGGTATTTACAAAAAGCAATAGATCCTCTCTGATTCGACCCAGCCGGCCTTCATTCTTTTGATGCTTTGATTCTGCAGTCAGATAAGAAACACTCCAAAGAATAATACAACAGAATGTGTTCTAGCAATTTATGTGAAACTTCTTTATCGTGTTTGCAATATGTTGTGATTCTCAGAGTAAAATTTACGAATTACCTTCTTTACAAATAACAAAAAAACGAAAAGAGACATAGTTATAGCACTAAGTTCCTAACAAATGATAATTATCTATGTACAGCACAATAACATGTCATTTTGTTTTTCCAACAATAATTGTCTCGGACTGCACATGCAACATTAACTGACGGCAAATCTAGATTTTTATTCGTGATAACGAAATAATGCAGAGAACAAAAAAAAATATGATAGCAGTTTTTTTCTCACCACAACTTTCTTCGGTGAAGTATTGGTCGTGGAGAATGTGATTTGTAGGATTAATCCGACGAGGGAGGCCTGACAGGGGCGACCTGAGAACACATGAGAGAATCTAATCAAGAATTGAAACCACATGTACTCCCAGGCCGCTCCTGTTGGAACTCCGTCATTCTCTCTGAATCTCTTCACCTCCTTTTCCGATTCTGATAGTTATGGATTGTATTTATAGCCTCACATTTCTTTATTTTGATTGTCCTGCAAACAGTACTTTTAGCCCTCCTTCAGTTGTACTGCAAGTCTAGTGCTTCATACTATCAAGTTGGAGTACACTTTGGTACTGCACTTGTTCTGCTTTGTATTACAAATTTACAACCTACACTACATTGTTTTTCAACCAAAATGACTGAGTTTTACATCTGTATTTCAGTCAGAATGATGATGGAATAAATCATGATTATTGTCTCGATATAATCTCTAAGAAGACTTGTGTCCAACTCTTTGAACTGACAGAAGTGGAGGAACACACAAAAGCCTTAGGTTACATCAAAAAGCACCCCACGAGTTATTTACCAAAAGAAACAGGAGAAGAAGAATAAAAAAAAATTCACGAGTTCCTTTTGTTTGGTGTGACCACTAACTTTCATACTCGCTTTAAAGACAATCAAACATAAGAAGAGGTCGTCTAAATCACCAACCCTAGTTCTGAACGACTACCTGACCACAAGCCATATTTTTTATTAATGTCCCACAAGAATTTATGACTCACTTCTTTCAAAAGTAACGAAGCATGCGAAGCCATGAAAGGGGAATCCAATTGACCCGTTTCAACGACACAAGGACCAACTTACTAACCATATTGTTTTAACAATGTAATCTAATGGAACGCAAGAGAACAAACGTGGCTTGTGATACCACCACGGGGGACATCTTGATCCAACTCTTGAAAACTACTATGGGCAGGACCTTCACATATAATCAAAGTACAAAAGTATGCCTATCGTTCAGAGGGCCATTAGAAGGTAGAATAAAACACCAACATTCTGGTGGGATGGCGACGCGTCACAAAATTGCAAGGGAAGTCTCTGGAAAACCTAGCTGTTGAAGATTGTGGAAGATGAAATAAGACAGCTTATCACCCATGTGGTCACAGATATCCAAAAATGGGTCCTAGATCTAGGTGGACAAAGCAAATGCTTCTTACTACTTTTGACACGATGCCACCTCCCCTGCTTATAAAACTAGCTCTACTTCACACTCTCCTTACTCACCAGTTGACTTCTTCTTCAGATATTTCTTCTTCTTGCATGCTTTTGCCCTATTCAACAACACCACATCATGAAGGTATATGCCCCGACCCTAATTCCATTCTCATCTTCATGCATTTGACAATGATCTTTTGCGTGCATCTTGAACACTTTCATTTCATGCAGCTTTTCCCTTGGATATCAAAGAGACCTAATAATGAGCAACCTAGGGTTAATATTTAAGGTAAGTATTAGTAGTAGTACGACTAGTTTCGTACATAGAACAAAAGATTAAGAGAATTTTGAACTTTACTAACACTATTGTTTGCAGATGAAGAAATGAAAGTGAGAGATCTAGTCGTTTATAATAACAAAGGCGGCGGTGCGCTTAGGAGCTCCTGTAGATCATATCCGCCCGACGAAGATGAGGAGAAAAATAAGAGCAATTTCATGTTTGGCCTGCACAGAGAAAGCAGCAGATCATGCTTTTATAGGTCATTGAACTTGAAGCACCTGAGAGATCTATATAGAAAAAACCATAGTATCTGGCCGCCGACCACGAGAGAAGATCAGCCAGTCGGGCTCGGCCTAGACCAAAAGGAAGAGTCCGCGATTGTGGATCGCAGACCTGATCAATCAAGAAGATCAAATGGTTCTGATCATAGAAGTGAATTCAGCGAGAAGAGTTTGTATAAGGATGAGAAGAAGACAGCGTCCGAGATGAAGGAGCTGTTGAAATGGGCAGCTGCTTCAAGGTCAACAGCTCCTTCAAGGTCCGCTAAAGAAGGAAACAAGGGTTGGAAGGTATATTCAACAATTTTGTGAATGTATATTGGAAACATGCGTTGCATTGATCCATACACGATTCGCCATGTGAGCATGCTCTCTTTGTCACAGGATTCAAATTTTCAGAGAAAAGCAGCAATCAAAGCACCGCCTGACCATCTCAGTACAAGTACATCGAGCAAGACCAGTTCTAGATGGGATATTGGAAGCTGCTCAACATCTTCTAATCTTCTCTTCCTCGACATTGTCGTCTGCGTCCCGAAATGATCAACTGTGGTCGAGCAATATACTCGAATCGGTCGATAATCTGCAGTGTTCTTTGGAACGCAAAGAGAACCCGATCAGCAGCCGGAGAAAGGAAGATTGCAAGAGTCGTAGCCACCGGATCAGTACTGACTCCAATTGTGAGTTGCTGCAAACCCTAACCAGCCAGTGTTTCCCTGCAAATGAGTTGGATGACATGCATGAATTTAATCTTTGCTTAACTCTGATTTTTTGTGCAGTTGTCGTACTAGAGCTCCGAAAGTGAGTTCTATACATACACATTGAGATCATGAAAAGAATCAAAAATATCAAGTTGGAGCTAGGAAGTTCAAGATTGGAACTGGACTCAATGTAAAGTACATAAACTAGTCAGTCTCAAAAGGAGCAGCAAAAGAGGACAAAAATAAAATATCAACTCTTTATTGGACCTCGCAGCGCAAACATATATGGTTGTATTATTTCCTCAATGGATCCATTTGATTGGAAGGAACATGTTTCAGATTCTGATGCCGGCTTCATTCTTGACAAACTGAGAAGGCGCCGAGCTTTACTGCATATAACTCCTTGGGATATGTACAAATAGCACCTTGACATATTATAATTATAGATGCTTTGATTCTGCTTCGCAATTTGGAGCACAAAATCAGTTGACTTTTTGTAGTCTTTGGCCAAGATCAAAGCCAGTTTCCGCCGCTGCTAGCTCATCCGGAACGATATTTGATCGCAGTGACAAACCATAAGGGCACACTTGGATTGTGATCGAGAAATGTTTGCGCTTACTAATTACGATAATTATGTTCTATAATCACAATCAAAACACGTATAAAACCTTAGATTATAAGAGTTCAGAATTTTTTTCTTAAGAAAGAAAAGGAAGTTCACATCTCCAACTTGAATGGGGACAAATGATTTGTCGAGTTGGCAATTTGGCAACTGTTTAATTGATATATTTTTAGCTGCATTAAATTGAGAAGAGAGGAAATTGATGCTGATGTGAAATTTTCTTAAAAATCAACAAAAATCGCGAAAAAACGGATAAAGATGTGTGGATATTTATTGACAAATGGTCATAGGATATCCACAACAAACTTAACTATTTTATCGTGACTTAATATTTATAATATACAAAAAATTGGTTTTTTTGTATTTTCTAAAATTTTCAAATAAAAACTTTACAAATGATAAAATGTGTCTACAGAAGATTATTATTTAATTTTAATTATTAGAGTTTTTAGTAAATATGTGTCTACAGAAGATTATTATTTAATTTTAATTATTAGAATTTTTATTAAATAATTACTTGTTTTATTATGAATTTACGAAAAATCACCTACCTTATTACTATTAATAAAAAATTTCTCGTCTTATACCATAAATTTACAAAAAACCATCTTGATTAAAATATTTAAAAATATTTTATTTTAATTTAATTTTATCAGTTAAATAAATTATTTTCATTCGATTTTATTTTGGATAATTATTGGACAATCGATTTTTCATAAAAATTAAATTAAGATAACTTATCTTTTATATTCATTTATGAGTAGAGTTTTTATAAAAGATCGATTGTCCAATTTTATAAAATTTAAAATTTAAAATTTAGTGTTATTAGACTGGTTGTCTGATAATTAAAAAATAATTATTTAAAATAAAATCGAATAAAAATAATTTGATATTTTATATTAATATACTTGATAAAATTAAATTCAAATAAAATATTTTTTTATATTTTAATTGAAATAGTTTTTTTATAAATTTATGATATAAATCTAGTAATTTTTTTACTAATAATAATAAAATAAATATTTTTTTAAAATTTATAATAAAGCAGATAATTATTTGTTAAAGACTACTTATTATAAATGGAATGTCCCATGACCCAAGTGACACCAGCTATTCTTTCCAAATTTGGCATACGGTCCATTTATGGGCGCAGCAGGCGGCCAACAAATGAGGCCAATTTGCCAAACGCTAGATCCCATTGCTCGCTGCCTTAGCATTTGCGGAAAATATCGTTGCGGGACACCCCCTTCATCCCCGTCGTCTGCAGGCTTCTTTCTGATGTCTTACATATAAACCACTTCAAAATCAGTTATTTATGTTTGGCTTGTGCTAATTACATACGACTCCATAGAAACTTATAAAATTATATGTAGCTTTTCCTAATCCAAAAATGTATTATTCCCAAAACTTCCATGATTGAGGCTCCACAAAATATTCTTAGAATATTTCATCCGAAGGTGTCCAATGAATGATGAGATGTAATTTTTTGTCATTTTGTATTGCAAATCAACATCTGCACTTGGACTCAATTATTAAACTGAAATTAATTGCTTAATTTAATTTGTAGTTTATCCTCAATGATAAGTAATCCGATTGTTGAGAGAACTTGAGCACTATATATCTTTTGTTAATTATAGAAGAGAAGTGAAGACAACTGAATTCACTTTATTCAATACTAATGTGGCCTTTTTATAGGCAATACAAAGTATAAATCATGGAATCTAAAAGATAGGAGAAAATAACCACTAGAACAAGAAAATCTCGACTACTTCATAATAAATCATAACAGAAAATCTGGAAAGAATCGGTCAAACTCTAACACCCTCCCTTAAACTGATATCTGCAGAATCAGTTTAGAAAATAACTTCAAAATCCTTTGAGGAACACACTCCAAGCATACTGCGAAGCTTCACAATTGCATCATAGCCAAATTGCTTCAAGTACAAAGCTTCAAGTAGCCTTCGTAGCCAAATTGTTTGACATGTACTTAATGTTGCAGTAACAAATTCGGCTTCAGTTGTTGATAATGTTACTATCTGTTGCTTTTTAGAGGACCATGTGACAGCTCCAGAATTCACCATGAACACAGACCCAAATGTACTCCTTTTATCATCAACATCACCTACATAATCACTATCTATGAATCCATAAAACTCCAATTTCAATTCACCACCATTTTTTTGTAATTTGGTCTTGTAAACCTTTTTCACATCAATGGTTTTCTGCCTATTAGGAAGTTTTGTTAACTCCCAGGTATTATTTCTTTCTATTGCTGCAAGTTCTTCATCTATTGCTCTCCTCCATTTTAATTGTTTGACAGCTTCTTCAAAGGTTACAGGATCACAATCTGCAAAAAGAGCAAAATGCACAAGTGGATCCTTAGATTAATCAATTCCTGTTACCTCATAATCACTCATCCATGCTGGTCTCTTTCTATTTCGTGGTTCTTTAGCAGTTGCATGTGAATCTTGCACCACTACTTGTTGATCTTGAGTTGTGATTGGTTGCTGCACTATCTATGGACTCGATTGCTTTTCTCCTTCTTCTTGATCATCAAAATCTGTAGGAATTCGTTGTGGAGAACCAGCCACACTCCATTTCTAGAAAGTTTCTTCATCAAAGATGACATCTCGGCTAATAACGATTTTCTTGGTGATAAGATTATATAGTTTGTAAGCTTTGGAACAATCACTAACACCAAGAAAAATACATTTCTCACCTTTGTCTTTTAGCTTGGTCCTTTTCTGGTCTAGAATATGGGCATAACAAATACACCCAAAAATTCTGAAATGATCCACACAAGGCCTTCGACCACTCCATGCTTCCTCTGGTGTCATATTTTGAACAGCAAGTGTAGGACTTCTATTCAAAATATGAATGCTTCAATTGACTGCTTCAGGCCAGAAAGTTTTTGGAACACCACTTTTTGTCAGAATGCTTCTCACCATATTTAGAATAGTACGATTTTTGCGCTCACAGACCCCGTTTTGTTGTGGCGTGTAGGTTGTTGTCAGTTGTCGCTGAATGCCATGAGCCTCACAAAAATCTGCAAACTCATTTGACATATACTCCCCTCCACTATCAGTACGCAACACCTGTATTGAACATCCTGCTTCGTTTTCCACAAGAGCTTTAAAGTTTTTGAAAGCGATAAAGGCCTCAGATTTTTCTTGTAAGAAATATACCCAAGTCTTTCGACTGAAATTATCAATAAAAGTGATGAGATAACGTTTACCTCCATTCGAAGCAGGATTAATTGACCCATAAAGATCTGAGTGCACAACTTCCAATAACTTCCTTGCTCTTTGTGTTTTTCCTTTGGGGAATGGATCTTTATGTTGTTTGCTAATAGCACACTCTTCACATACTTGCATAGGAGCAGAGAACAATGGTAGGCCATTCACCATCTTCTTTTGTTGGAGTGTCTTCAAGCCACCAAATTTTAAGTGACCATAGCGAAAATGCCACAACCATGTTGTATCTTTCAACTTTACTAAGAAACATGAATTAGTGGTACTATGGATATAAAGTGAAAACATTCGATTAGTTGTCATTTTAACTTGAGCAATCAAGCCCAACTTTGGATCTTGAATTCGGCATGTCCCATCTTTAATGGAGATCTCATATCCCTTCTCTTGAAGCTGACCCATACTAAGCAAGTTGGTCTTTAAATCTGGGACAAAATGAACATTTGAAATAATATGAACAGAGTTATTTCTTATTTGAAGAGTGACCTTTCCTTTTCCCATAACTGATCTGGTGGTGTTGTCACCAAACTTGACAGTAGTGCGAAAGGATTCGTCTAGGTCAGCAAATGCCTTCTTATCTCCACACATGTGATTGCTGCAACCAGTGTCTAAATACCACAAGTTTTGTTGAGTTTCTTCATCCACATGACATACCATCAAAAGGGACACCTCTTCTTCCTTTTCTGCAAAGTTAGATACTTCTCCATTTTTCTTATCTAAATTTGTTCGACATTCTAATTGATAGTGACCATACCTATGACAACAGTAGCACTCAACATTTGACTTGTCTACTGACTTTGGCCTATAATTTGTTGAGTGAAAGCCTCCACGTCCTCTTCCTCTTTCATGAAATTGATTTGCTTGATGTTGATGTTGTCATTGGTTGCTATGATCACTGCTTCCTTTTCCTCTACCTCGGCCTCGTCCTCTTCCGCGGCCTCCTCTTGTTGTCGTATGATTTTCTATTGAGGCTTTCAGTGTTTGTTCCTCTTTTTCCTGATGAAAAATTTTTTGCTCATGAAAGAGCTCTGCAACTCATCAATTGTTAGTGCATCAATATCTTTGGATTCTTCAATAGAGCATACAACAAAATTAAATTTTGGTGTCATTGATCGAAGAATCTTCTCTATGATGGTGATGTCCTCCATTTTCTCTCCATGGATCCTCATCTTGTTGGCAATAGTCATCGTTCTTGCAAAAAATTCTGCAACCGACTCACCTGACTTCATACGTAAAGTCTCAAATTCAGTGCGAAGTCCTTGGAGTTGCACCCGCTCTGCTTTGGCATTCCCTTGGTACTTTTTCTTCATAGAATCCCAAATTTGTTTGGAGGTATCTTTGCAAAGAATTGTTTCCAAAGTTACTCGATCAATTACTTGGAAAAGATAGTTCTTGGCCTTAAGATCTATCAACTTCAAAGCTTCAAAATCTGTCGTTTCTGTAGCTCCTGCTGCTGGTTCTGCTACTCCAGATTCAACAACATGCCAATACTCCTTGGACCTCAAGAAGTTCTCCATAAGCATACTCCAATGATCATAATGACCATCAAAGTGCGAAATCGCAGGTTGTACAAAACTGTCGGAAGAAACCATTTGTTTGTTAGCTGCTGCTCTCTTATGTCTCTGTCAACCTCGCTCTGATACCATTGTTAATTATAGAAGAGAAGTGGAGACAACTGAATTCACTTTATTCAATACTAATGTGGTCTTTTTATAGACAATACAAAGCATAAATCATAGAATCTAAAAGATAGGAGAAAATAACCACTAGAACAAGAAAATCTCAACTACTTCATGATAAATCATAACAGAAAATCTGGAAAGAATCGGTCAAACTCTAACATCTTTGTGTTTCTATTTATTATATGCGCAATTACCCCTTGTGACTTTCTCCTACAAAAGTTTTGAGACAATCTTTTTATATAAGAGAAATTACCTACAACTTCCTGTAATTAGCTCAAATTGTCTACAACCCCCGTAATTTCCGGAATTATTCACACCCCTTCCTTTTCAAAATATTTATCTACACCCTCTAATTGTTATTTAATCAAAATTTTTTCAAAAAATTTCGATTTTACCCTCGGTTAATTTTATAATTAAACCCCTAAAAACTTATTATTTATTATTTAACATTCCAAAATTCGAATTTTTGCAAATAACACCCTGAAATTATTTCGATTTACAGAAAAGTAGCCGAAATTATTGCGACGGTGGTGAAAGTGGTGGCCCGCGGGCGGCGACACTAGAGGCCGGCGGCGGGAGCGAAAGCCTGAGGCCGGCGCGCGAGAGCGGACGGCGGAAGCTGGCAAGCGAGCGGGGAAGCCGGAGGCTGAGGCCGTATGCGCCCGCTGCTAGTGCGCCGGTGCGCTGGCCTCGGCCTCCATCCCTAGACGGCCTCGGCCTCGGCATGCAGGCGTGGACGGCCTTGGCCTCGGCACACGGGACGAAGGTCCAGGCCGAAATGCCGGCGTGTAGGCGCAGACGGCCAAGGCCGAGGCCATCCACGCCCACATGCCGAGGCCGTGGCCATCTGGGGACGGAAGCCGGAGGCCGGCTTCCACGTCCTCTTGCCAGCCTCTGTCGTCCACTCCCACGCACCGGCCTCGGGCCTTCGCTCCCACCATCGGCCTCCGGCGTCGCCACTCGGGCACCGCCACCCTCGCCGCCGTCGCAATAATTTCGGAGACTTTTCTATAAATCAGAATAATTTTGGGGTGTTATTTGCAAAAATCTGAATTTCGAGAATTTTTCTATAAATCGAAATAATTTCGGGTGTTATTTGCAGAAATCCAAATTTTGGGATGTTAAATAATAAATAATAAATTTTTAGGGGGTTTAATTGTAAAAATAACCGAGGGTAAAATCGAAATTTTTTGAAAAAATTTTGATTAAATAACAATCAGGGGTGTAGGTAAATATTTTAAAAAGAAGGGGGTTGTGGGTAATTCCAAAAATTACGAAGAATTGTAAGTAATTAGGACTAATTACAGAAGGTTGTAGATAATTTTTCTTTTTATATATAAGCCCCCTTGAAAATATTTTCAACTTCACTTAGTGTAAATTTTATGAACTTAGATTTATTGAACAATTTTCATTCTCCAGCTATCTACATCATTAGTTGTTTCGTCATTCAGAATTGATAAAATTAGTGAATTGATGAAATTAAAAAAATTTTAATTTCAAAATTTGGATATATTTTTTAACGGAATTGAAGGTTTCTCAATTTCGTTAATTCCCTAAATTATAGTAAAGCTATAATCTAGTGAAATTATCTTTAATTAATTTATTTATTAAACTTTGTCATGTAAAATCTTAAATAGTTACTTTAAAGTTGTATAGATAATAATTGGACTATAAATAACATATTTTGAAATTTCTAACAGGAATGGGTAAATCCCGTAAAAGTCCCACGTGCACCCGATTCTACATGAAATTGTGGATTTCCCTCGATAAAAAAGAAATTGAAATTCGAAATTAGAGCACGGTTGAAAATGCTGAATTTAATAATTCTTATATCTAAACAACAAAATTGACTCTCCAATTTTATTAATTTTTTTAAAATTAAAATTTACCAAATAACACCTTGGGCTGTTTCTGTGAACTGTGAATTGTGGGATGTGCCTGATCCCGGCCTAGCATTTCTTAAAAAAATAGAGTTATAGGATACTAAAAATAGGGTATAATATGGCGGGTGACAACACGCTTTAAACATCAAAGCATGCTTGAGCGATTTGGCCTAATGGTTTTTTCCTTTATTTAATAACCGAACGAAAAAGATTGATTGGGACAAATGTCGTCGCCGGGTCCGATGATCCCGACGCCGGTTGCCTCCATTCGGATTTGTGGATATGTATTAATTGAGAGGAAGATGACAAGAATGTCTTCAACTTTTTTGTGCTTTATCTGACTTATCCAAACTTCCCGAGTAGCCCCAAAAACCTGATCAGGCAATTAATGGTAACGAAATAATGTAGCAAAACTCATCTGAAAATAGATAACTAAACATAAAGAAAACAATCCAAATTACTAGTGATGCCGACCCCTTCTCCAATTATTCGCAATTCCAAACATAATTGAGGATGCACCGAACTGTTCTGTAAAATTGGTTAGCCGAGTTCGTTCAAATAAGTTGAACCATTAACCAAAGCCGATCAAAATCTTAGGTCCGGATCCGTTTTCCAAACTCACGGCAGCTTGGTCGGTATATAATGGATCTGTGACAAGGTGACTCATTGGATTCGATAATGTCGATATATATAGATATTAATTTCAATTAACCTAAAAGATATTGAGCTTTTTTAGTGTGAGTCAATATCGGAGATCCATGATTCACAATGAAGATAATGACACGAGATCATGGGTGTATCTCGATTGAGATCAAGGAATCAAATCAGTTGGATTCATAAAATTTACTATATATAGGAAAACACATAATGAAGGTAAAACTAATGTTTGATTCTCTATTTTTCTTCATATTTGTCTACAATTACTAACTTAGATGTTGGAGTAGTTATCGCCGGAGAGCTCTCAACAGTTTTCTTCACTTTTATTTTCTCATAGATCACGGTATAGATCAACCTAGCTGATCAAGATCTCAAAGAGTCTTCTAAATCAAGTTGGTGGTGAATTAGATTCTTTCAATAGTTGATGTTTTCATTGAAACCATTCCATCATTCCGTTGTCAATGTAAAAAAATTTTGGGAACCCTCCGGCAATGCCTCTGAAGGATGTAAGAGTTTCTTTCTCTAGAAATTAGTTTGGGAGTAGATGACATCAATTGTTGCCGCATTCCAAAACTCATCAGGAGGACCCAATGAGCAAAACCACCATACTACTTCAGTAGCTCAACAACCATCGTTGCCTCAACCTTAGGGTGCTTCATTGTCCTCTATCTCCTAGGCACCAATGAACAGTCTCTCCTTCACAGTGAGGTGATAGGAGTTTCAGACATTAACAAAATGCAGTTCAACAAATGATTCAATAACTAAAATCTCAAGCGCAAGCCATGCAAAGCCTCCAAGCGTAGTAACAACAAAATCAAGCTTAGATGATGCCAAATTTTTGAGCTCAATACACACAACAACAAGTGTAAGCTCAACAAGCTCCTTTGCTAAATTGATAATATGTATCCTAGTAGTACAACGTAAACTACATCCATTCATATAGGCAATATCATCTGAGTCACCAGACCCAAGTTACTCGACATCTACAAGGACAATCACTAACTTTCCACTTCAGTATCAAGCATCAATAGAGCCTGAAGAGCCCAATTTGACATATAATCCAATAGAAGAAATCACCTACCATACATATGCAAGTAAGGCTTTAGCTAGGGTAGAGACTAGAAGTTATAAGGAAACCAGACTATTAGTAGCTTAGGAAAAGTCCTGGAAGATCATCCCATCAAATCACTCCATGGTACAATATGCCTCTAATTCCTAAATTGATATATTCTTTTGTATAATCGAAGTTAAGACAACCTCCATATGAATTGTATGAGGACACCAACAATTCAATGGACTGTGTACTTTTTAAATTTTGGTAATGCTATACGGAGCTTGAGATTCGACAATATGTAAGACATCTCAATAGCATTACAAGGCCCAACTTGAGCTTAATACGCTAGACTACCAAGGTACTCAATAACATATTTTAATGACCTTGTAGATAAATTTGTTGAGCAATCTATCTCACTAGTCCCTCGATGAAAGGATCTATCCACACTTTTGATAATAAAATAGAAGGAAGCAGAATGCCACATAAAATACTTCGCTCAATTTAACAAAGCTATCTTAGAGATAACTAAGCTACACAGCTCCATCATCCTAGGGGTGATCATAAATGGAATTTGGCTAACTAAGGTGGCTTAGAGATGGCATGTTGACATCCCAAAAGCTTAATCAAATTCATGCAACAAGCAAAAAAAATATTGATGTTGAGGAGATGATGTTCGCTATAAGGAAGCTTGAAGGAAGCAACAAGCCCAAAAAAGAGCATAAGTAAATGAAGCATCCTAAGCCCAAAATATAATGCACCAATCATAGGGAGTGCTGAGGTGACTTTCATGCATATACACCTTTGAATAACTCTAGAGTCAAAAGTGCTGACACAAATTGAGAATAAAGACTATATGAGGCATCCACCATCTATATACTATGATAAACCCAAACTAGACAAAACAAAGTATTATCATTTCTATAGAAATTGTGGCCATGACATCAAGGAGTATAAGCATCTCAAAGACAAGATAAAAAGATTTATGAAAGAAGGCTACCTTGGCCAATTTGTCAAGTGCTGAACCCAAGTTGAAGAACTTCGAAGGCAAGGGAAAAATAGGTAGGAATCAACTTATAAGGACCCTAATCTTGAACTCCACAACTCTCCAGTGAAGGGAGATTTGGACATGAACCTTACATGGCCTCCCAATCCAAGTGAAGCCTAGTATCTACTGAAAATCCCTGAACTATCACTAGGGATAGGAAGAGGTGGAAAGACAATATTATGAAATGGACCCTAGGTATAGTTTTTCCTCCAAGGTTATAGATGGTGTCTTGGCCCCTCACAACATTGCACTAGCCATCTCAGCTATCATGAATGGGTACATCATGTAATGTACCATAGTGGATACGAACAATTCAATGAATGTTCTTTTCACCCGAGCCTAAGACCACATGAAGATCAAGTAGAAGTTGAAGCCTTATATTGGAATGCTCATTGGCTTCATTGGTGAATCATTTACCCCACTCGATTGTGGGATTGATTTCAGCAGTTCGGAATAGCGGAGACCCCTAAGAGCGACCTCAAATCACAAATCAAAATTTATTTTAATTTGAAGTACCCTATTAGGTATTGTGAAAATAGTAACTTCCAATAGACACAAGCTCCTATTATAAATTACCTCAATTATTATAAAAATCCTCCTAGAGTAAGAAACCTAGCTAATTAATTAGAGATACAAAAAAGAAAAGAAGAAAGGCAAGATATTGATTGATTTGAGAAATGGTACATAGCTTAAGCAAGGGTATGCCCTCACTTTACAATGAATTTCAATATAGAATTATTAAAAATAAAAAAATGAAAAAAAAAGAGAATAAAGGGTGAAGAAGAAGCTCTAATATGTACTACTACCCTACTCCCCTTTACTGGACCATATGACATCTGACCCAAATCAACTCAGCCTTTAGCGGGTGTTGATGGAATCATCCGATGAGATGTGAAAGGGAATGAATTGAAGTATTTTTCAATAGCTTTAAACATTGGCGATAACTTCATTTAGGTTGATAGGATAACCAATGGCTTATAGGGTTAGGTATTGCATTGTTAATTACTTTTGAGGTTAACTAGCCTCAGGGGTGTGTTGTCAATTACATTTAGGATTAACTAGTTTGAAGGGTACATTGTCAACTACTTGTAGGGTCAACTAGCTTGAGGAGCATGTCGTCAACTACTTCTGAGGTTGACTAGCTTGAAGAGCGTGTTGTCAACTACTTCTGAGGTTGACTAGCTTGAGAGGTACTTCATCAACTACTTCTAGGGTTGACTAGACTGAAAGATGTGTTGCCAATTACTTTTGGGGTTGACTAGTTTGAAGTGCAGGCAATAACTTTGAGCGTGTTAGTATTTAACTTTTTTGATTTAATAATGTCATCAACAGCTTCTGGATTTGGATATAGCTTTGAAGTGTGGCGGATAGCTTGAAGCATATTGGTGATTAACTTCTTTGGTCTGGTAGTATCACCAACAACTTATGAAGTTGGGTATAGCTTTGAAGTGTGGTCGACAGCTTGAAAATTAATTTCTCTAATTTAGTAGCATCATCAATGCCTTATGGAGTTATGAATAGCTTTTAAGTATTATTAAAGGCTTTTGTATCATACCCAACCAGACTCAGTTTGATCTTATTTAGTTTTATTCAAACTAATTTTGGTTTAGGTTAAGATAGTAATATCACTCTTTATTTATAGCCTCAAAGTATTGTCGAAGGTTTAATACATCTAATGCGACTCGATTTGACTCTATTTAGTTCCATTAGGACTAATATAGTTTAGATCTGAGTTTGGTTTAAAATCAGCTCAATGCTCAATTTTGATTTCAGTATGAAATTAATTCAACTTGATATTTAAAATTTGACTAAATTGTGATTCACTGAGTCCTTCTTGAAAGATAGTGATATGTTCTAGTCTTCTTATTTGCATAATTTTTAGTGATTAGGTTCACATTGACACTTTATATCATGACCAAGGGAACCTGTGAGACATCAAAGTCACTAAATATTTAATAATAAATTCAATCCACCAAGCTTAGCATGATTTCTAAAAGAACATTTGTCAGATACTAATCATTGAATCAAGTTGGAGCAATATTGATTTTAATTTGAATCTAATTTGATTCAGCTCAACGTTCAAGGCTTAAGTTTAATTTCATTTAGCTTGAGTCGAGTTCCACCTTATGTTGGACCATTATTAAGTTCAAGTTTGCATCTTAATTGACTTCAGTTCAAGTCAATTTAGTTCAACTTAGTTTCTGTTCAGACTCAGCCTAGCTTAGTTCTGATTTGATTTTGAGCTTTTCCTTTTAGTTTGGACTTAATTTAACCTAATTAGGATTTAATTTAAGCTTATTTAATTTAGATTAGATTTGATTTGAACTCAACTTAATTTTAAATTAACCCATCTCGAGTCTTATTAGGGTTGAGTATGAGTTTATCTAGTTTAGGTTAACTCAATTTGAATTTTTTTTTGGAGTTTAGCTCGATTTGGGTTTTAGTTTATTTATTTGATCAATTTCGCTCCATTTGAGTCAACTTGGTCTTTGTCCATTTATTTTAACTAAGTTTAATTTTAATGTGATTAAGTTACTTCATATTAAGCAATTTGATTTGAGGGTTTCGTTTTAAATATGCAAACTTGAAGGAGGCTCAGCTAATGACCTCGAAAGCTGGCTTAGAAGTATAAGCCCAATGGCTGATTGGATATGAGTCCAATGACTAGCCTAGATGCAAACCCGATGGTTGGCTGAATGTGAGCCTGGAGGCTGACCTAGTGAGAGCCCAAAGGCTGGCTGAGGTAGAGCTT
The DNA here is from genome assembly GCA_005019695.1 of Trichopus zeylanicus subsp. travancoricus. Taxonomy (NCBI): domain Eukaryota; kingdom Viridiplantae; phylum Streptophyta; class Magnoliopsida; order Dioscoreales; family Dioscoreaceae; genus Trichopus; species Trichopus zeylanicus. Next base: position 158,138 of record RXID01015484.1, on the reverse strand, counting down.
GAAGGCTTGCTAAGGTGGGAGCCCAAAAGTTGACTAAGTGTGAGCTCGAAGGCTACCTTGGATGCAAACTTAAAGCCTAGCTGAGATGCAAGCCCGAAGTCTGGCTGAGGTGTGAGCCCAAAAACTAATTAAGTATAAGCCCGAAAGATAGCTTGGATGCAAGCCCGAAGGCTAGCTTGGATGTGAGCCCGAAGTCTAACTGAATGTGAGCTCAAAGTCTAGCTAGATTCGAGCCTAAGGGTTGGCTAAGTACGAGTCCAAAGGCTGGTTGAGTGTGACTCTGAAGACTAGCTAGATGCGAACCCAAAGGCTAACGAGTGGGATCTTGAAGATTGGCTTGGATATGAGCCTGAAGGCTAGCTAGGTTCCAGCCCAAAAACTGACTTGGTGTAAGCCTGAAGGTTGGCTATGATGTGAGCCTAAAGGCTGGCTGGTTGTGAGCTCGAAGACTGGCTAGGTGTGAGCCCAAAGACTGGCTGAGTACGAGCCCAAAATCTAACTAAGTATGAGCCTAAATGCTAGCTTGAATGTGAGCCTAAATACTAGTTGGATGAGAGCCCGAAGGCTAGCTGGATGCAAACCCAAATGCTGGTTGAGATGTGAGTCTGAAAGCTTACTGAGTGTGAGCCTAAAGGTTAACTTCGATAAAAGCCTAAAGACTAACTAAGTGTGAGCTCAAAGACTAGCTTGGTATGACAAGAATTCACTGTATTCAAGGAAAGGACCATAGGTGATTGCAGTAGTATCGAGGATTCACCGTCTTAGAGAGGTTTTGGGTAGCTACAAATGTATCAAAGGTTGGTTGTCTTCGAGGGGCCATGGGTGACCACAATCTTAAGGAAGATCCCCCTTCATGCCAGGGACCACAGGTGGCCAGAATGTGGTGGCTCAAAAATCAAGACAAGATGTTACCAACCATATTCTTTTTTTTCTGCTAGCAACTTCTTTTTTTATTTAAGTTTCTTTTCTTCTTCTTATTTTTTTTGGCTGGAGTTTTTTTTTCTTTGGCCAACAAGCTCTTTTTTAATATTTTTTATTCACCCATCTCCCTCTTCTTCTCCCATACCCCTCTTTACTTCCTCTTGAAATAATATTGGGCCCTAATGGCCTGGCCTTCTTCCCTATAGGATCTGACTGGAAACGGCCAAATCCGGCCTATCGTCCGGGTGGCAGAGCAGAGACACACTCCTGCCCCTCATCTTGTGGCTAGATCCAAACCGAACAATGATGGAGAGCTCCAACTTGATAGCATGGAGAGGTTGGAGGCAGTGGCTTGTTGGTAGCTCAAAGCGGAGACTCGGTGACTCACAGGTGAGGAGGTCCAAAATGGCAGTGGGTAGTGAGAAGATTCTACATGACATGACAATGAAGCGGGGCTGGAGATGGCAACTTGTGGGCCACTCAAGGTGGGGCTCGGGTGAAGCTCATGCTAGTGAAGACCAACTGGCAAGCGAGATGGAGGCAAAGCTCGAGCTGAGGTGCATGCTGCGTGCTAGGGCACGGGCAATGGCTATGGCTTGGCCAGCGGATAGCTTGCGGAGGTGGTAGTCGTGCATGTGTGCTAAGAGGTTGGTCTGGGGAAGAAGATGGCCAAATAAGGCAGCCAAGTTAGCTCTGCAGGAAAACAATGAAAGAGGAAGGAGGATAGAAAGCTCATATAAGTGAAACAAAAGCTAAGTGGAAGAAGACTTGCCCTGTTCCTTTGCTTCATTCTTCTCCATTCTTATACTCAACCAATCTCTGAATTTATTCATTATGTTTCAAGTCCTCCATCTGTTCTCATCACCATCATCTCACCTCCTCTTCTATTGCAAGTTCCATGGGTTCTTATAGGATCATAAAGATCGGATCGATCTTCTTTCAAAATTTTAAATTTGTAAAATGGATTGTGATTTATTGTTTTGAATTGGTTATGGATGGTAATTTATTATTTTGAATTAATTATGGATGATGATTTATTGTTTCGAATTAGTTATGGTGGTGGTTAGATTGGATGAGGATGTTTTAGTTTGAAATTGGATAAGTCCATAGAGGGTTGTAGATGAGTTTACCTACTGCAAATTTAAAAAATTAACTCACCTTAGATATGAAATTCACAAGGGGTTATTTGTAATTGTTTTGAAAAAATTAGACTAAATAATAATTTTATGAATTTTTAGGGACTTTCAGCACAAAAGAACTTATCCATAGAGTTTTAAAAATTTCAAGGTCTTTTCTGAATAAAACTTGAATAAATAAAAAAATTTGAGGGACTTATTTGCAAAAGATTAATATTTAGGGATTTTTTGTGAATATAGAATTTTGAGGAGTTTATTCGCAATTTTTAAATGTTGTAGGGATTTTTTTTGTAATTTTAGGGCTTCATTGGGCTTTTTCATAAAATTTCAATTCCAGCGACTTATTTATAATAAAAATTTGGTCAAAAATATTATTATAAAAATTTATTTGATCCAAGAATCTATTTATAAAATGCTTATATTTTTCATTTTAATTCATATTTTAAATAAATTTTAGGCTCAATTTTGGTCTCTATATCTGGTCCATTCAATCTGCTTTAGTTTGAGCTCAAATTCCTTAAAAATTTATGTCAAATTGAGCTCAATTTCTAATCAAACTCAGATGTAATTTAAGTTTAACTAAAAACCACATTTGAGCCATAATTCTACGGCATACAAGTCTCAATTTCAATCATATTTGATTATGGCAAAAATCACCTCAAACAAATTGTCCCCTTCACAGCCTTTTCTAGAGTTTTGATGAGAAGAGAGGGTGTGAATAAACTTTGAGTACTTGCCTCCATGTCAATGTTCCTAGGAGTTGGCTATATAGGTTTGAATTGCCACATGAGAGTGGACTTGACTTGCATGTGATGATGAATTTATTTTGTCACATGAGAGTGTACTTGATCTGCCATGCAATGATGGATTTATTTTACCACATGAGAGTGGACTTGATTAGTTGCATGGAGTGGGCTTAAGTTATCACAATAAGTGGACTTGAGCTATCCAATGAGTGGTCTTGATTTGCCATGATGAATGGACTTGAGTTTTCACAATGAAGTGGACTTGATTTAATATCGAAAGTGGACTTAATTTATCACATGAAAATGAATTTGATTTATCATGTAAAAGTAGACTTTATTCACTATGTAGACATGGGCTTAATCATCATGTAACATGGACTTATTTTACTATGAAAGTAGACTTAGTTTTGCTATATGGAAGTAGACTTAATTTACCATATGTTAGTGGACTTGATTTGTCACGTAGAAGTGAATTGAATTTGTCACGTAGAAGTGGATTTGGTTTACCATGTGAAAGTGGATTTGATTGCTATATGGAAGTGGACTTAAGTTGTCATGTGAAAGTAGACTTAGTTTGTCATGTAGAAGTCGAATAAAGTTGTTATGTAGAAGTGAACTTGATTCACCACGTGCAAGTGGACTTGATTTACTATATAGATGCAAACTTGATCATCACACAAGATGGATTTTTAATTTGCCACATAAAGGTGAGCTTAATGTGCCATATAAATATAGACTTGATCATCGTGTAAGATAGATGAAGTTTTATGTCCATGCTTTGCCTCGAGATGAAGTTTTATGTTCATGCTTTGCCTCGAGAAACATGGATTGTATGTTTGATGAGTGTTCCTTAAGAAAGTCAAATATTCTATCATAGAAAAAACATAGATACTTTTGATTGTTATTATTGTTGCTGCTAGGGCTTAGGCATAGTATCTTTCAGCTATTGATTGGTGGCATAGTTCTTTTCCACTTATCATTGATTAATTGATAGGCCCCCCTTTTAGATATCCTTTCGATAATATAAGGGTCTTCCCAAATAAGCTCAAACTTGTCATTCTTGTTTCGGTTTGGGATTATGGGTCTTCTGAGGATTAAGACCATTTCTCCCTTTTAGAAGGACCTAAGCTGAGTCATCTTATTGTAGACTCTGGCCATTTGTGCTCGATTCATTTTTAGGTTTTACTGGACCATGAGCCTTATTTCATCCAAGAATTCTAGCTCATCAAGGTGAAGATGAACGTTGTCTTCTATTGTGATTTCATCTTGCAAGGCAATCCTTAGAGAGGGGATTTGCACTTCTAATGGTAAAACTATTTTAGTCCCAAATTCTAATATATATAGCGTTGATTGGGTAGAGGTTTGACATGTGGTGTGATAGGTCTATAGTGCCTCAGTAAGCTTTTAGTACCAGTCTTTCTTATTTTTAGCAACAACCTTTTTCAAGATCTTGGAAAGGGTCATGTTGAATGCCTCATTGAATCCATTGGCTCTCGCATTGTATATAGATTAATATCTCCAAACTATTTTGTGGTGATGTGCAAATCATCCTACCTTGAAGCTTCTGGAGGATGATTAGTTATCAGAATTGATCCTTCAAACACTTTTATCTCTTTTAATAGAATCACTTCAACCTGCCGAAAAAGATAGTCAATTGCTACAGTATGAAGTGATGACCTCTAGAAGAAGATGACTCAACTGGGCCATTGATATTTGTACTCCATACTTTGAATAGCCATGAGGTCACTATTGGATATAGAGGATTTGGGTATTGATGGATGAAGTTACCATGAATTTGGCATAGGTAATATCTTCTCATATATTCAATGCAATCTTCCACCATCATGGGCTAATAGTAGCCTATATGTTTAATCTTCACCATCATTTTTGGGCTAGAATGCACTTCACACATAACTTCTTTGGCCTCTTTATCTAGGAGACAGTGAAGAAGTTATTGATCAAAGGACCTTCTGTAAAGAGTGCCATTGATAAGCAAAAAGCGCACGACACTCTTCTTGAATTGTATCCATGCATATTTATCTTCTGGGAGTCCTCTATTTTTGAGATAGTTGGTGAATGGTGTTCTCTAATATATGACCTCTTCTACTAATTTAGACTTAGTCCTCTCATGCTTTATGCTAAAGATGAAGCTCATTATTTGTCTACTAAGGACTGTAATTAGAATTTTTTTTCTTGGTCAAGGTTAGTCAGTGTCTTGACTAGTTTAGCTAGGGAGTCAGCTTCCACATTGATAGACAGAGGAACTTTAGTTATTTGAATATGTGAGATTTGTTTTATGAGCTCTTGAGCCTTTTCATGATATTTCAGGAGCTCAAATTTGTGGACTTTATGTTTGCCTTGGACTTGACTAATAACTAGTTGTGAATCACTGAAAACATGTTGGCGTGATATTTTTATATTGAGGGATATTTTCAGTCCTACAATTAGAGTTTCATATTTAACTTCATTGTTTATACATTGAGAGGGAATAGGAGTACCATAATATGCCCCTATTCAGATTGACATAAACAAATCCAATGTTTACTTTGATTTATGGAAGCTTTGGTCTAATCCCTAGTTTGATGAATAATACTCCATCAAAGTATAGTTTTCAATATAGTTTCTCTTCTTCGACCAAAAGGATTTCTTCATCAAGAAGCTTGCAACTCAAAGGAAAATCATCTAGTACTAGATGAGCTACAAGAAAATTGGTGAGGGTTTGCCCTTTAACTGTCTTTTGGGGAGTGAATTTGATATCATTTTTTATGAGGATCAAAACCCACTTTGCTAGCCTCCCATTGAGTATAGGCCTAATTATCAAGTACTTTATAAGATCAATTTTTGATGTTAAAATGATTTGATGAGAAAGCAAATAATATCTCAGCTTCTTGACTGCGAATATGAGCACCAAACAATGCTTTTAGATGGTAGAGTAATTACTTTCTGCCCCCACCAATATTCCACTTAGATAGTAGATTGTATTTTTTTTTTACCCTCTTCATTATTTTGCAAGAAGTGCCCACAGGGATCCTTCCATTACTGCTACATAGATGACAAGGGATTTATCAGGTAGAGGTGTTGCCAGGATGAGTAGAATTAGGAGATATTGGTTGATCTCTTCAAAGGTCTATTGGCAGTCTTGATCTCAAATAAATAGAGTGTCCTTCTTTATCAACTTGGAGAAAGCCTTGTATTTTCCAAACAGGTTTGAAATGAATCGTGTTATGTATGCTTGTTGGCCTTGGAATGACCTCAATTACTTTAAATTATTGAGTGGTGGCATATCCACTTGGACCTTGGATGGATCAATTTTAATCGCTTGATGTCTAACAACAAAGCCAAGGAATTTTTCCAATAATACCTCAAAAGCAAACTTCATAGGATTCAAGTTGTATTTCCTAAGATAGTCAAGTACCACTCTTAGATCTTAAATGTACCTATCTTTGTACTTAGTTTTGACCACCAAGTCATCCATGTAATATTCAACTAACTGATGTATGAGGTTATCAAATATTTAAGTTATGGCCCTTTGATAAGTGGCATCTACATTCTTGAGCCTAAAGGACACCACCTTGCAGTAGTAAATGCCATTGGTGTCCTAAAGGCCATATGTTTCTCATTATCAGGATGAATCTTGATTTGATTATATCCTGAAAAATCATCTATAAAGAGAATATTTTGAAGTCAATTGTGTTATCAATCATGATTTTCATTATTGGCAATGAAAAATCATCTTTTGGGCATGCTTTATTCAAGTCCTTATAGTTCACACAAAAATAGATTTGGTCATTCTTTCTCTTGATTGGCGTGATGCTTGCCACCCACTCTGGGTATTTTTTTTCCTCTCTAATGAATCCTACTTTGATCAATTTATTTGTTTCTTCTATCATCTTCTGGTCTAGGTCAAGTTTCATCTTCCTAGGTACTTATTTGACAGGTGGAAGCTCGAGATGGATGGCTAACTTGTGGACTATGACATTAGGATCTAGTCTAAGTATCTCCTTACATCTCCATATAAAGTAATTAATGTACTTTTAGAGCACTACTTTGAGCTAAATTTACCTTTCCTCTAAAAGTTAAGTGCTACTGAAAGTTAGCTTGGGGTCCTCCTCTGAGCCTAGGTTGATCTCTATCGGTTCATAGACTATGGCTTGCCTCTCGTCCTCAAGTTCTAGTAGAGCTTCTTTTGGTTTGAGAATTATTTCTTCACCAAGTGATTTATCATATTGAGTGAGGCTTGGCGAAGGTTTATCTAAAGGCATTTTGGCTGCATCATGCCCCCTTTCTTTTGGTTCTGATGAAATTCCACTGAGGATGTCACCTTCTTGTGATGTCTGAAAAGTCACACCTACCTCGGTGCATGTGTTAGGGGGTATTAATATCATTTGATCATCTTAAATATCAAAGAGATGTCCAATAGTGACCTAAAATACATGTGGGCATTTGGAGTAATATAGCCTAGTCTTTTAGAATTCTTGTTCCTTTTTCTGGGAATGTAAGCACATCCTTGAGGTGGATCCCCTAGATTCTTGAACAAATGACTCTCTCTCTCTCTCTTTTTGTTTGTGGATATCCATAGCCAAATATGTTAATTATTTGACAAAGCTAGTCTAAGAAATATTTAAGTATGACTACCAGTTTGATGGTCACCATTATCCACTAGATCTTTAATTTCCAAAATTTCATGTATGCTTGAGGCACAAGGGATTACCTTGTAAAATAGTATTTCCTTTTCTCCTTTGTGTTGTTAAAGAATGTAGAAAGTTGTTAATTCTTCCACAATATTTATGCTTAGCTTATCTAATGGCTTAAATAAGCCTTTTAGAATTTTAGTAACAAAAGTATTTTCTATTTGACCTTTGTTATCATCTTTATCAAAAGTATAACCACCTACACATACTTACGGGACTTCTTCAATTGAAGAGGTTTGGTCATTACCGCTTCCTAGGTGAGAAAGAGCAAATATCAAGTTGGTAATCTTTTACTTTACTTGACTGATGGAAGCAAATCCTCTATTAGTGTCAGATCTCTTATAGTATTTTGTATTATCAAAATCTACCTTGTGAACATCAAAAAGATGCACATCTTCATTAATTCAGTGTTCTTCACCATCCTCGAAGTATTTGAAGCATTGATATAGGGTTGATGGTACTACTTTATTTTCATATAGCCACGACCTCCCTGGTAGTGCTTTATATGATGCATCAGTATCGATCATATAAAACTTGACGTTTGTCACCATCTCGCCTAGTTTCAGTAGGATAGTTATGGCTCCTAAAACTCTTTGACTATTTTGATTAAACCCTTATATGGTTATAATCTCGGATAATAATGACACACATCCAAGGTTAGAACAATTAGAGTTAGAGAGTCATTAAATTGACTATGGAATCTGGGCCAATCAGGATGTGATTGATCTTGATCCCATTATTATTCCCTATGATATACAATGGTTTATTATGGTATGTTATTTTAGGTAGCAAGTCATCCTTTGTGAAGGTGATGGCGGGAGTTTAGTGTGCACAAAAAGACTCCTTTATCTTCTCTTCAGCAAAGTATATTTAGTTGTTAGTCAGATTCTGCAAGATGTGTACTATTGTATCCCTAAGTTCTTGTGACATCATCAAGGCATCAAACACAAGACCTAGATAAAGTCGGTGGGTCAATCCTTTTCAGCTTCTTAACTTGCATGATAAGTTCTCGGAAGATATGGATAAAAGAGGTACTCAAATAAGGTGCCACCCATTCTTCCCTTATGTTGTCGAGTACTAGGTTCCCTACCTCAAATTAGCTCATAGGTTGTTCACACTTAATGCTGAGATTTCTCCACTGTGTGATATAATTCAGAATCGACTCATTATCACATTTTTCATGTTGAGACAAGGTCTGCAATGGTCACTTTATCATTGACTCCTCCAAATTTGATTTGAAAAGCCTCTTTCATTTGTTCCTAAGTTTTTTATGGATTTTAATTACAAACTAGCATATCACTCGAGTGATACTCCTATTAAACTTGCTGAAAATTGGCAGAGTAACAACGATGGCTTATTACTTGAATTTCCACACAAATTCACAAAGTGAGCTACGTGTTATTCAGAATTGTCCATGCCATTAAACTATTTAAAATTAGGCACTATATAGCCTCTCGGATATGGCACTCAGTCATGATGGTTAGGGTATGGTTTGTTAGCATTATTTACCCTGCCTATGTTACTTTCTTGTCTTAACTATGTAGCTACCATTTGTTATAGTTATTAATGTATATATGTTAGGAGTCCAATGTTGTCAGGGATCCTTGAAATTAGAAATTGGATATTTCTTACTGAACGAGGTGCTTGTGAAGAACCCACATTTTCATGGATCTCATCTATAAGAGATACACATTCTACTATCTCTGCTGCTTGGGATAGCTGTTGAGATTATTCCAACTTATCAAGCTTCTATCTCATTTTTTGCATTATTTCCATCAACTTCATAACCTTCTTTTGAGCTTCATCTTTCTCTTTGCTTACTATTTTAGTGATTCTTCCAGTGCTTCTATAGTCACTTTTTCATTAGAGCTTTTAGTTATGACTAAGACTTCTGTCAGAATATGATAGTCTATATCTTGAGAATCAAGTCTAGGCTTTGGATTGAGACTAACTTCTCCTATCAATTGAGTCATCTTATTCAAGGTTCTACTGATGGAGCAGGTTGTCACACCTTCTCTTTGACATAATAGCAAGGATTGGTCACAAGGACCCTCTTCTCTTAGATTTTTTTCATCTGTAAATCTCACTCAGATAGCCTTTTTTATACATTTGGCCAGCTGGGATATGGGCTTGTGGTCTCTTCCAAAGTCATGATAAGAAATGATACTGATAGTGTAGGTGGTCTCCTTTGGTGAACGCTCATGTTAGTTGTAGTTTTATGGTGCCTCTTGTGATTTTATTTGGTGAGTGAATCTTTTACCACAGTTTTAAGGAAAGATTATGCCTCCTATGATTTGCTTCTACCCTTTTATAAATTTCTTAATGGAGCAAAGGAGTTGGAGGTAGAAATAGTAATGATCGACTTCGTTTGAGGGGTAGATTTTCCAAGTCGGCTAAAAATTTCAATAGATTTTTCCTTACTTGTAACAACCAAGATGAGTTTTTTTTTTCATTGATGTCTATATCTGGATTTACTTTTGATTACCCCCTATGAGAAGTTAGGTGAAGGTGGTCAAAAATTGAGATTCATTTTGGTCCTAGGCTTTAAAAGACTGATATCCTTTTTGGTTGAAATATAACTTCTAGCTCTTCATTCTAACAGCCCTCATTAGGGATAATGATATTGGGCCTCCTTCTCCTTGATGAAAGGCGAGAAACAAGCTGAGTTTGCATGATGACAACCTTAGTCAATGTAGTAGCAGGTGCATCCTTGAACTGGACAACCTCATAGATGGTCCCAAACTTGATCTGAACTTCAACTGCTTTTGTAGCAACCATCGACTAAGGTAAATGCACATCTCATCTTGCCCCCAGGATAATGGTATATCTTGGAATGCAGATATGTTTCATTGTTGCCATTTAATTCTTTTTTCTATAAAGGAGAACATAATTGGTCAATTTTCAATCATAATTCTATCTTATCAATGTCTTTATCATAATAACTAGGTTTTTATACTTGGAGGAGAAGTCAACTCCCACTGAGTATGTCAGAATCTATTTCGGTGGCCCGGTATAACGGAGACCCCAAGCGACCTCAAATCATAAATCAAAATTTATTTCAATTTGAAGTGGGCTATCGAGTATTGTGATAATATCATCCAACAGGTGCAAGTCTCTGCTATCAATTACCCTGAGAATTGTTAGAAACTCCTAAAGCAAGAAACCTAGCTTAAATTAGGGACATAAAAAGAAAAGAAAAAAGGCATGATATTGATTGATTTAAGAAATAGTACAAGATTTAAGTAAGAGTATAACCTCACTTTATAATGAATTTTAATATAAAATTGTAGAAAACATGAAAGAAGTAAAGAAAGAAAAAAAGAAAGAAGGAGTGGAGAAGAAGCTCTAATATATACTGCTGCCCCTCTCCCCCATGTTGGACCACATGACATCTAACCCAAATTGACTCAGTCTTTGACAAATGTTGATGGAATCGTTCAATGGGATGTGAAAGAGAATGGGAGAAGTTTGAAGTATTTCCAATAGTTTTGAGTATTGGCGATAACTTCATTTGGTTGGGTAGCGTCACTAATGCCTTATAAGGTTTGGTATTATGTTGTCAATTGCTTTTGTGGTTAATTAGCTTGAGAGACTCATTGTCAACTGCTTCTAGGATTAACTAACTTAAAAGGCACATTGTTAATTGCTTGTAAGGTTGGCTAACTTAAACGGTACATCATCAACTGCTTCAAGGGTTGACTAGCCTTAGAAGTATATCATCAACTACTTTTGGGATTGACTAGTATAAAAAATATATTATTAACTACTTCTAGGATTGACAAGCTTCAGGGGCTCATTATCAACTATTTCTAAGTTTGACTAGCTTGAAGGATGTGTTGCCAACTACTTCTGGAGTTGACTAGCTTGAATGTAGCCAACAACTTTGAGTATGTTGGTATTTAACTTCTTTGATTTAGTAATGTCACTAACGACTTTTGGAGTTGGATATAGCTTTGAAGTGTGGTCGACAGCATAGAACGTTTTGGCAATTAACTTCTTTGGTTAGCATCAACAATGGCTTGTGGAGTTCGGTATAGTTTTGAATTATGGTCGACAGCTTAGAATATGTTGACGATTAACTTCTTTGGTTTGGTAGCATCACCAACAGCTTATAGAGTTGGGTATAGCTTTAAAGTGTTGTTAAAAGCTTTTGTAACACACTTAGTGAGACTCAGTTCGACCTTATTTAGTTATATTCCAACTAATTTTGGTGTAGGTTAGGATGGTAACATTAACCTTTATTCATAGCCTCAGGGTATTACTGAAGGTTTAACATACCTAGTGAGACTCGGTTTAACCCTATTTAGTTCCTTCGAGACAAATATAGTTTGGGTCCAAGTTCGGTTTAGAATCAGTTCAACACTCAATTTCAATTTGAGTCTAAAATTTATTCAACTTGATCTTTAAAACTTGACTAAATTGCGATTCACTAACTCTTTCTTGAAAGATAATGATATGTTCTTGTCTTTCTATTTCCAAAATCTTTGGTGATCGAATTCACACTAACACTTTATAGCATGACCAGTGTAACCATGTGAGATATCAAAGTCACTAAATGTTTAATAATAAATTTAATCCACCAAGCTTAGCATCGATTTGCAAAAGAAAATTTGTCATATACTAATCATTAACTCAAGTTGGAGCAATATTGATTTTGATTCGAATCTGATTCAATTCAATTAAATGTTTAGGTTTGAGTTTGATTTTATTTAGCTTGAGTCGAGTTCAACCTTGTGTTGGACCTTTATCGAGTTCAGGTTTGCATCTTCATGAACTTCAATTCAAGTTTAAGTCAATTTAGATCAACTTGGTTTCAATTCAGACTCAGCCTAGCTTGGTTCTATTTTGACTTTGAGTTTTCCCTTTTAGTTTGACTTGATTTACCAATTAAAGTTTGATTTGAGCTTAGTTCAATTCAAATTAGATTTGATTTAAACTTAGCTTGATTTTAAATTAATCCATCTCGAGTTTGATTAAGGTTGAATCTAAATTTATCTAGTTTAGGTTAATTCAATTTGGATTTTTTTTGGAGTCCATCTCAATCTAGGTTTTAGTCTATTTGTTTGATCAATTAAGGTCCATTTGAGTTAACTTGGCTTTTATTCATTTATTTTGGTTGAGCTTAATTTTAATGTTATTGTGTTACTTCATATTAAGCAGTTTGATTTGAGGATTCTTGGCTTTAAATGTGCAAACCCGAAGGAGGCTCAGCTCGTGAGTTTGAAAACTAGCTTAGATGGATAAATTGGAGGGCTAATTTGGTGTGAGTCCAATGATTGGCCTAGATGCAAATCCAAAGGCTATTTGAATATGAGTCCAAAGGCTAGCTGAGGTGTAAACCCGGAGGCTAGATAAGATGTGAGACTGAAAGTTGGCTAAGTGCAAGCCCAAAGGCCAACTTGGATCAGGTGGAACCACTTAGGGACTACGACAAGGTGATCAACACCAGCCCACTTCCCAATGATAGTGCTGAGGCACCTGATGACCCAAGTTTAAGTATTATAGTCAACATAAAATTAAGTTCTTCTGCCTTGTATGCACCAAGGTCTCATGCCTAGTGTGAAGCCAAGTTCTTATGGCTCGTACGAATCGAGATTTTTTTCCTAGCATATAGCCAAAATCCTATGCTTCGGGTGGACCGAGGTCTTCATGCCTGACGTATAGCCAAGGTCTTATGCCTCGGGCAGATTGAGATCTTTTACCTAGCATGGAGTTGAGATCTTATCCCTTGGGTGAACTAAATTCTTTGTGATTGGTGTATAGCCGAGATCTTATGCCTTGAGTGAACTGAGGTCTTTTACCGAGCATGAAGCCAAGATATGTCTCATATGGACCAAGGTTTTTTGCCTAACATGGAGTCAAGATCTTATAATTATTTTCCAAACTAACATTTTGCAAAATTCAAACTTTCAAGTAGATAAAAGAGTCATAATTTACTTTAAAGATAGAACCTTCTGAGTTCGTCAACATGCCATGTCTTTGAGAGCATTTTTCCATCCAAATGCTTAATCTTGAATGTTTCTGGTCCTACAGCCCTAGAGACCTCCAATGTCCTCCTCAAGTTCCCATTGATGATCAGGTTGACAAACTATTCCATGAGTTCAATGTATGTTTTCTTTGGCTTGGTGGCAGACTCATCGATTTTTGCTACTACCAAACCTTTGCTCTTATGGTCAAAGTTGTTTTGCTAGTAGGCTACTTCATAGTTCTTGACAAGGCTTTGGTCACCCCATGCTTCACCTATGCCATGTTTAGTTGAAAAATCTCATAATTAAATGAAAATTTAAGATTACCTCTTGAAGCTGATTAAGCACTGAACAACCCAATATTATGTTGTAAGCAGAGCATATCTGAATCACCACAAACTTTGATTTGATTATGGTGCACTTGGGATTCTCTCCAACTACGATGAATAGATTGATTATGCCAAGCAGAGTAACTGAGGCTCCCATGAATCCGATGAGTGTTCCAATATACAACTCCAGTTTTTGCTTAGTTTTCATTTAATCATAAGCTCAAGTGAACAAAATATATATTGAGTTTTCTATATCTACCATGATACATTTTGTGGTGTAGCCTTCCAATACTGCTGAGACTACCATAGCATCATTGTGAGCTGTTGAAATTCCCTCTAGATCTTTTGCTGAGAAAACTATGTCTCCATACTCATGCTCGCAATGTTGTCACTTGAACTCCTCCAATTCCTTTTGTCCCCTAGTGATGGCTCAACATTTAGCTATTTACACTGAGGCTTCACTTTGAGTGTCAATAGGCTAACTAGGATCATATTAAGGTGATCTTTAACTAGCAGATTTTATAGCTCAAAGGTAGAATTCCTCCAAAGAGAACCTTACATTTGAGCTTTCCGAGCAAGGGCGTTTTTAGTTCTTTTACCTTAGTAAACAAAATATTTGAGGTAGCCCTTTTTAAGGAGCCTTTTGTTCTCATCCTTGAGGTATCGGTATTCCTCAATATTATGGTCATAATCTTTATGGAAGTAGCAATACCTTAACTTATCCAAGTTTTGCCTGCTTGTACAGATAGGTTGCAATTTTCATAAGAAGTCTCAGTGCTTAATTTGGGCTAACACTTTGAATCTTGAATTATTCAATGGAGTATAGGCTTGAAATTCCTATTAATATTTCCTTTGCTGTTGGTAGTGGCTAACACTTTCGAAACCGCACCTTGAGTGGGAACCTGGGCCTGAACTTGATGTTGAGCTTGGGCATAGTGAGCTTAGAGGTTCTACATCAGCTAGGCCTAATTTTATAATTGTTGGGCCTATAGATTTTGCACAATTTGTGCTTGGGCTTCTAATAGCTGCTTCATTTGCTGAATTATCGCAGTCAGTGTTTGGAACTCCTACCAACTCACCAACTTGGAGGGGATAGGTGATACCTCAAGGATAGTTTGCAAAGGGGCTCCTTGAGGTTCCCATTTGTGGGTGTTCAAGCAGTCGAGTTAAGTTGGTGAGTTGGTTCACCTAGTCTGCTAGAGAAATTATGTGATTCTACTGACGTAGGAGCAATCAACACCCAATGCTGGTTCCTGGATGATAATTCTCTCATCGCCTTTGGCGATATGGTTGGAGAGCCTTCGGATATGCCAACAAAAAAGGATGACGAAGTAAATCTCAATAAAAGTATCAATTTATTGACAGAACCCGACTCATCACTGATTTCAGTTCAAAAGGCTTTTTGAGAACTTGATCTGTCAGGCCACCCTTTCGTTGATCTGTACAGAGAAAAACCATGAAGAAAATTATTGAAAACTCTCTCGTAATGTCCACTCCGATACTCAAATTAGTTCAACACTTAACAATAAAAGTGCAATGAGAAATTTGGCATTAGTCTTTACCTCTTTAAATACCAGGCTATTAATAAATGTGAAGCAATATCACATATTAAAATCTCATGATCTTGATGTTATGATCTCGTCGGACTTTTCATAATGGATAGCTCCGAATTCTGAATCTTTCAGGATTTATCTTCATATATGAATATGGAGATTGGATTCTACAATTATTTGATCTTTATCATATGTGCACCAAAATATCCGAACCTAGTGGAACCTCGATGCAACTCCTCTGTAGTCCTATCAAATTACGAATGGGCTCATAATTAACCGAGGACACCGAGCTTCTCAATGGCTCAGTATTGAAAGTTTCTCACAACTCGGTGTCAAGGCAAGTTGAGCTTTCCACAACTTGATACTGTAGTAAGTTTTTACTTCAAATGCATCTGTTCGTAACTCGATCTTGGACTCTATTCTTATTAATCTTTTAATTCGGTTAATTTAACTTAGTATATCATCATTATCAAAATCAACAATTCTTCTTCTTTTTTCCTCTTCTACCATTATTTTCTTGTAAATCATCCAAACTCTCCACTAAATTCTCAGATTCATCATTTTCTTCTTCTACGTCTTCGTTGGGCGTTTCAATTAAATACTAAATAGGATCCAAATATATACTTTACTCTCAATAGAATTGCTGAATTTGTGCACAAAGTGGAATTCTCATGAGTTCTTATAATTAAAACGAATTTTTCACCATTTGTAGTGATACAGAATAATTCATATATCAATAAGAATACGTATTGTTGAACCCCTCCATCTTGATTTACATCTCTCTCTGCCCTGCATTTCTATCCATCTGTAAATGCAGATCCTTCTGCAAATCCCAATCAATTCAATCTACAAACTGTGCCTCAACTCTACATCAAATTACACTTCCATAATCTCAAAGGAGAAACAAATACATTATATACAAACTAAGAATTGATCTACAAAGCAGAACAGCAACAGTATGTCAGCAACTCAATTTCTACAGGACCTCGGCATCAGGTGTCGTACTAAACACAGGCTTATCCTTAGCAGCCACATTGCTCACAACGCTAGCACTGCTGCTTTTCCTCCTCGGCTTCGCCTCCCCTAACATCGTCAGCACATCCCACATTGACGGGCGGTCCTTCGGGTACCTTGCCGTGCACAGAACCGCAACCCGCAGCACCAGCAGCATCTCGTCGTGCACATGTTTGCACTGCTCGCCAATACTCCAGTCGAGAAGCCCATCAATCAATTTTGCGCTCAGTTTTTCCCTTACCCATCCGACGATGTCCGGGCTCTCCCCGAACTCCGGTTCCACTGGTCTCCGCCCGGTTAACAGCTCCATCAGCACTACTCCAAAGCTGTAAATGTCGCTCTTCTGATCAACCTTGAGGGTGTATCCATACTCTGCAACAAATGCAGCTGAAATCAGTACTTGCCTTGTACATTTAACAGCTGATATATTCAAACATACCTGGAGCAATGTAGCCGTAGGAGCCGGCGACCATGGAAACAGTCTCGTTCTTCCTCAGCATCATCTTCGCAAGCCCGAAATCAGCGATTCTCGCATCGAGGTTGGCATGCAAGAGTATGTTGTTTGACTTCACGTCACGGTGGATCACTGGCGGGTGGCAGTCATGGTGAAGATAGCCAAGCCCCTGTACAATGCCGGTGGCAACATTGTACCAAGACAACCCAATCCACGAGAACCCGGCTCGTCGGGTTCCCGTGCAGCGCCTCCCATAGGCTTCCGTTCGGCATGTACTCGTACACAATCATCGTCTTGGTGTCGTTGTGGAGGAAGCCGAGAAGCCGGACGATGTTGCGGTGGCGCAGCCTCCCACGGAGGTTCACTTCCCCTGCAGTATCGCCGGTCTCGGGGGCACCGGCTTCTGAGCATCCTGCGCGCCAGAGCTTCTTGACGGGGACGACAGCGCCGTGGCGGGGCATGTCGGCCTTGTAAACGATCCCCGTCGCACCCATTCCAATCACGTTCGACTCCCCGATGCAGGCGAGCACATCGCTGCTGGTGAAGCTGACACGCTGGAACGCCGTCAGCCGCCATGGCCACTCACTGTCTCCTCGTTGAACCTGTCTGCGCAGCACCCGCCGTCGACGGGCCAATACTGGTAGATTCTTTGAGCTCCGAGAAGAACAATGCCGACCGTCAACACGACCGAGATGCCGATCAACCAGCCAGACACAATGTGTTTGATGTGGTACGCCTTCCTGTTCTCTGGCGGGTCCCACGGAGAATTGCCGGCGCAGGGTGGCAACACACTGCCACACAACCCCGGGTTGCTAGCGAGGTCGTCGGGGTTAATGGTTCTCAGAATTCCGTTCTCCGGCACTGGGCCGGAGAGCTTGTTGTAAGACAAGTTCAACGTCTCGAGCGCTGGGGAGCTCCCAAACTTGCTGGGAATGGAGCCGGTGAGGAAATTGCTGGAGAGGTCGAGAATGGCCAATGTCGGCATCATGGCTATCGCCGTCGGGATGCTGCCGGAGAATGCGTTGCCACGTAGGTTAAGGTTGACGAGCCTTTCACATAATGCCAAGCTCGCCGGGATGCCCCCGGAGAGCTGGTTGTTAGAGAGATCGAGTGCTGCTAGCGACGGGCAATCCTGGAAGTCGTCTGGGATCCCACCGGTGAGCTCGTTGTCGGAAGCTATGAAGCTCTGAAGGGTATGAATAGATAAGATGTTGGACGAAAGAGAGAGTCGAAGATGGTTGTGAGAGAGATCGATGAAGGACAACGATGTCGATAAGGCGACGTCTTCAGGTATCTTGCCGGAGAGTTCATTGCTCGCCAATTCGAGCCTTTGATGTCTTGGTAGCCGCCCGAAACCAACCGGAATCGTGCCGTTAAGACGGTTGTTCTGCATTCGAACCCAAACCAATGATGAACACGTTGTGAGGCTCAACGGTATCGGTCCAGTGAAGCCATTGTTGAAGAGAATGAGCTTGGTGAGGTTGCCACCGCCGCACAAGCCATCTGGTATCGGCCCAGAGAGCGAGTTCGACTATACGTCTGGCCATTGCAATGACGAGTTGCGGCCAAGGTTTGCCGGCAATGGCCCAGAGAGCGAGTTGATCCAGAGCTCAAGAATCTCCAGCTTGGGCAAATCACCAATGCCAGCTGGAACTGGGCCTCTGATGTTGTTGCACACGAGGTTCAGTAGCTGGAGGCTGCGAAGACGAGCAAACTCCGGCGGTCTGGAGCCGTCGATTTGGTTGTTGGAAAGATCTAGAAATCCCAACGACGAAATGTTGCCTAGTTCTTTTGGAATCTCACTTTCCAAATTGTTCTTGAACAAGAAAAACAGTCGTGAGCAATGGAATATTCCCGAGCTGAGCCGGAATGGAGCCGTTGAGATTCCCAACCGCCATGTCTAGGTACCGTAGATTGGTAAGGTTCCCGAGCTCCACCGGAATGTTGCCTTCGAACTGATTGTATCCGACAATGAACTTCTCCAATGACGAAAGCTGGCCGAGCTCGGGAGGGAGCTTGCCAGTAAGGTTGTTGCCCGAAAGGCCTAAAAAGTTGAGCTTCTGCAATTTCTTGTATAACAATGGAATCGAACCTCCGAAGAAGCTTCCGCGAAAATCCAGGCCCTCGAGGGACGTTGCATTGCCGACATCCTTCGGAAGCAGACTAATGAAGTTGTTCCCCGATGCATTAAGATCAGTGAGCGATGGAGAAGCGCCAAGGCCGACCGGAAACTTGCCAATGAAGTCGTTTTCACTGATGTCGAACACCTTGAGCCTGGAGAGATTTGACAAAGATTTCGGGAGAAAAGAGGAGAATGCATTGCAGCAGAGGTTGAGGTAAGCGAGGCTCGGAAGTCCCTGCAAGCCCTTGGCAACGATCACGCCACTGAGATTCTTCCGGGACAAGTCAAGGCTCTCGACAGAGCCGGCGGCATTACAGCGAACACCTGTCCAATTGCAGTAGGATAGGCCTCCGGAAGCGCCAGCGGGAGCTATCCAGTCCTTGAGCACGTCCAACGGGTCAACGAGGCCGGACTTGATCGAAAGCAACGCAGAGAGCTCATCGTCACCGGCGCGGACCCAGAAGATCGCAGACAAGAAGAGGAAGAAAAGCAGAGTGTTCCCATTGTGTGCAGGACTTCCAACTTCCTCTTCTTGATCTTCCGTTCGTTCCTACATTTGAGCCATTTCCACTTTTTGTTGCTTTGATTATCTGAAATTGAGGCAGAGCTTATATGAGAAGGAGAAAAGAAGGATTAGCAGAGCGTTAATGAAAAGGGATTAGGAATTAATTAGTGGTCAATTAGCTCGTGAGGTCTTGGGTTCTGAAATAGCTGGTTGTCGAGGTGTAATGACTGGAAACTTCGGACACGGACCGAGGAAAGTCTTTGGAGTATAGAAAACATACTCCGACATCAAACATGGAGGGAATGTGTCTGCAAACATAATTTGAATGTCCATCTATTTGCATGTATTTGGTCCAATACAAAAGCTTTGGATGCAAAGATTCTTGCAGAAAGTTCCTTTACAGAAATTATCTTTAGGTTGGAGACGTCCTATGGAGTGCTAAAAAGTGATTAAATCTAGGAGGGCTGGCCAAGTAGAGAGCATAATAAAGCATGATTAACATCCTCATTGAGCACTAATCGTATGTGTGGCTATGAAGAATTGCTGCTAATCTTCCTTTTGTGTTTTAAAACAATATATATCGCTTATCTCAATACTGACCAGTACCAATACGAATACGTAGAGATAACAACGATGAGATACGTCCTTGATGTAGGTCAATACCAACCAACTCTAACCGAAGAATCCATTGACATAATGGACGTATCATGTAATTGAGCTAGTGAGCAAAGAGCATGAACCGGAGAACATCTCCTCTGGATCAATCTGGGGAATCTTTGCACCTTATTTGTTGGAATCACAACTAAGAAGGACATTACAACACAATAAAATACACCAAATCGATAAACTTTCTACATTTTTTCTTGTTTATTTTTATGGAGAGAGAAGAAAAGAAGTAAAGAGGAAGAAGAAGGGGATTCAATTATGGAGCATAAATGGCATCCAGATGCAATGCTGGAGATGCCGGCGCCAAACGCAATAGCACCGAGCTCACATGCACACATGGTTCGGTCCATTATTTTAAGCTGGTTGAGCTCAATTAATAAATGGGAGAAGACGGGGGCCCTGTGAGGAGGGGAAAAGGCTCCTCTGCTCGTCTCTAACGCAACTGCAGCTTCCTCCTCGTCAGTAAGGAGCTCATTTGCGCCACGATTGGTCGTGAACTACTTCTTGGTCTATTATATGTCTCACTAGTGTTGTTGAGGAGTCGCCACCCAGAGCAAATCAGACGCGTGGTGCTCGGAAACTTGACACAAATTTGAGGTCTACTCCTGAAGATGGAGATGCTTGCAGAGGGAGAGTATCATCTCTTGCATGCATCTTTCCATCTTTGCTCAATCAGAAATTTGACTAAATCAATGAAAAAGGCCAATAAAAATGCAGTCCTAAGTATACAATTTCGAAAAATAAGAGAAAATATTTATTCAGAATGCAAGAACTGAATACATATTTTTATTCAGAACGGAGTCATATATGATCGGGTTTATTTGCAGAAGGATAGTTTTGCAGTATCTTCGGAAGCAAGAAAATGTCGACATGAGGGGCATCGTTTTTCATGGGCTGGGCCGGCCCAGTCCCATGGTCCAATGAGACGAAATGCTGTGAGGTACCGGCCTAGGGCTTTTTTCATCCCAGGGATTCCATCAGGATCAGGAATAGCACTACTACTAATAGAAAAAGGAAAAGTTAGTAGGAATATTCTGGTATCTTAATCCACTAATAATAAACCACCAAAAAAAGAAAATAAAATAAAATCAACCTACTGATGGTCCTCGTTGCAAACCTCTATTAAGAATTATTATTATTTATTTATTATGAGTATTTTTTGGAGGAATATTCTGAAAACTTTTGATGTTTTGTATTAGGAATCCTATTTCTTAATTAGGAGAATCATCATCCAAGTATGGACCAAGGCAACTATGAACAGTGTACCCACAATAATTATTTGGTATGTCATAAAAGAAATCAATAGAACTTAACCTTGGGATCACTTTTCACTTTCTCCTCTACCTTTTCTCAAAATATTCATCATTCCGATAGACCTAGTATCTCAAATATATGCTTAAATTCTTCTCCAAGACAAGGACCCATTTCATCCTGCAAAAACACAGCCTAGAGCTCCATGCCTATTTTTTCGAGATGAAGATTCCAACTTTTGACAATAGGTTGCCACTTATTTTTGGGAGTTACGGAACCATGTAAGTTGCATTTCCGTGATGTGCCCTCCATGTAGCACTATCCATTTGAATGGTAAAACCAAGGTTTACCGTTTCGGTTTCAGTTTCGGTTTCGGGACCCAGCGAAACCGATATGTTTCGGTCGTTTCGACCGTTTCGGTTTCAGTTTCGGCCGTTTCGATTTCGGCCGAAAGATTTTTTAAAATTATTAATTGGGTGTTGACCAGAGTTTGACTATATTTTGACTGTACTTTGACTTCAAATTAAAAATATGATAAAATATTAAAAAAATTTGGAAAAATTTGAAAAATTAGGATGAATTTATACTTAATATTACCATAATATTAAATATTATTTTAGTTAATTAATATTAATTTTGATACTTAGTCACTGATATTATCTACTTTTAATATATATTAGTATATTAAAAAAACATATAAGAAATAACATGAATATGATTAAAAGTTAAAATTAGCATAAGCACATTTAACTTTTCATTAAAATGTACTTCACACATACATAATTTTATAAATTTTAAGATAATACAACTAATCATCATAATCATCATCAGTTGAGTTTAGAACATCTGGGTGTGGAACTACAAATTCAGTACTTGGATGATCCGGACGAGCATTTGTAGACATATGAGCCAGAACAACTAGTTCTGCGCGGTCTCGTGGCAGCGGTTCTGAAGTATAATCATATATCGAATGTCTAAAATGAAAATCGTATTTTAACTAAAATTTAACTTTATTTCAATTATTTTTTAACTTCAAATTAAAAAATTATAATATGTTTAAAAATTTTTAAAAAAATGAATAATTACGTAAAAAATATTATGTACGTGAACAGTATCTGACAGAAATCGATACTGACGCCGAAATCAAATTGGCGATAGTGTTGGCCTCAGTGTAAGGCCGGCTTCATCTTACGGAAGTACGGGTCAGGTCGGTGAGGGCGCGAGATAGGCGATAGAGTGCCGATAAACCAGCGAGTGCGCATGGCCCTTGGGCTCGGACACGAAACTAGCGCGAGTTCCTCTCCCCGCCCCCCGCCCCCCCGCCCCCCCCTCCCCCCCCCCGGGCGGCGGCGCAGCCCGCCCGCCCGCGCTCGAGCCCGGCGATCCCGCCCGCCTGCCCGGGCTCGAGTCCGGCGAGCTCCCGCCCGACCGCCCACCCGGACTCGAGCCCGGCGAGCTCCCGCTCCCACGCGCTCGTCAGCACGCGTTCCCCCCGCGCTCCGGCGAAGATGAACAGTAACTATGAGTAGTAAATCCTAACCAAAACGAAAAATTAAGTTTCGGTTCGGGACCGGCCGAAACGTTTCGGTTTCGGCCGAAACGTTTCGGTTTCGGCCGAAACCGCGAACCATGGGTAAAACTATTTTAAGTCGTGCTTAACACAGACTCAAAATAGTAATGAGTTGTGTCTGACACGATTCGTGAGATTTTTTATGCATCAAGGATATAATCGTGCCTGAGTCCAATTTTTCTTAATATATCCAATTTTTCTTAATATATAAATAAAAATACATAAATAGTAAAAAAAAATTACTAATAGATTATAACTTAATTGGTTAAATTTCTTATATTTTATTTAAGGGACATGAGTTCAAATTTTGGTTAAGAATATTTTTTTTTCAAAAAATTGTAAATACCTAAAAAACCTTAAAAAATAAATTAAAAAAATTCACAGACCTGGCCGTGCTGACTCACGAGTCGTGACTCGTCCAATCGTACGGGGGGTCATGCTTGACCTGTAGGCTGCAAGTGAAACATCAGGCACAGCTCAAATATCAAGTACGGTCTAAATACGGTAAATTTCGGACCATACTAAATATAGCCCATAACTGACTGTGTCGGATCGGCCCGTGGGTCAACGACATGTTTTAACATCTCTACCTCCGTGATCCAGCTACACCAAACTACAAATGTGATTATGCAAGTACAAACTTTGATGGCCTGCTTTGACTGAGCAATCTCTTAAGCATCAATTTATAAAGGTTCCCACCAAGGAAGCTGACAGAATGGAACTCCACTCAACAATGAAGCATACTTTAGGATTAGGGTTCCATTGCTCATAAAAAAGCTTGGTTGCAGTGCATTATACAATAATCATAAAAATGAAAATTTACATGCTAACACATCAATGAAAAATTCGCCTAGCGAAAGACTGATTTGGAAGAACAAACAGCAAGAACCTAGCGGGTAGCTACCTTTTGATATATTAGTAATAATTAAATCTATAAGCTTACCTTATTCATGTGGATTGGATCCACTACGCAAAAAGTGACACGCATGCATCGTTGCTCTCATTATCAGTAACATAAACTATTTGAATAAATCTTAATTTCATGAGTGACGATATTGAACACAGAGACTATAAGAACACGAGAAGCACTTATGAAGGAAATGAAGAACCAACATTTTGCCAGGATAATGCTCAGAAAATATCAGTGGCTTGCAAATTACTGAAAATGAGCATCCACGGCACTAATTATGACTGATTGTGGCACGTTCAACTGAATGAAATAACAAGAAGTAAAGGGCAGTCTATTACTGATACAAAAATAAAAACCGCTTATAGCAGTGCTATTCACTCCTCAGTCATAATTGGAAATTATTCTTGCAAAATTCCTGCAACAATGTGATATTGGTCAACAGCATTTCACTTTTCCTTCATGCATTTTCCTCAAATAGAGGAAATAAACACCATCTCAATCTGAATGGAGCCTTGTCAACATCTCACTCCAGCATAACTGTTTTTATAGATTATGAATTAGTTTGCAAAGCCTTCAAGCAAGATAATTTCAAATCTGGGCAGTGAAAACATTACTGATTTTGTTTCTTAGATGTGAAGCCAAACATAGAATGACCAAGACATGAAATGACAACGATGAAACAGCCAACAACTAGAAAGGTAAGATTTAACTATAAGAAAGAAGATAAGCTAACAATGTATCCACCTTTTTGAAAGCTACAAGGAATTGCAGAAATTATTCAGTGATAGCATATGTATTATATATCTGAAGAAGGAAAGACCTTGGTGCCTTGGCTTCTAGTTCTCAAAACTGTTGTACACATACAACCAAGCTCAGGATCTGTTTGGTTCGATTCCGGGAACTCAAAATCGGGAGAATGGAGCTCTATTTCTGTGTTTGGTTCCATTTCTAAAATCAGAATCGAGGGAATCAATTAATTCCCAACTGCTCCCTATTCCCTTTTTTTTTTTCCCCGGCCAAAGCTCCGGAAGACACCAATTCCGGGGGGAATTCGCGTGGATCCCACAACCGAATTTCCTCTGTTTTCTCAATCTTTTCCAGTAATTCCTCCTTCGTCCTCCTTCATCCTCCTCATCACAGCGGATTCTCTACCCCTCGTCCTCCTTCCTCCTTGACTGCGTCCGTTGGAGACCACGCCGAGGAGCTCGACTGTGCCCGTCAGAGACTACGCAGAGGAGCTTGACTGCGCCCGTCGGAGACCGCGCCGAGGAGCTCGACCTCGCCCCGATCAGATTCTCTACCCCCTCGTCCTCCTTCGTGCTCCATTGCGTCCGTCGAAGACCACGCCGAAGAGCTCGACCTCACCCCAACCGTGCAGAGGAGCTCGACCTCGCACCGACCGGGCCCTGACTGCGGCCCGACCCGCGTCGATGGCTGAAAATTTGGGGAGAAGGGTAGAAGGCTGAAGATATGGGTTTTTGCAAATAACCCCCGAACTTTTTCAAAATTAAAATTATTTTATTTTTCAAATTGCTTACAAATAAATTATTTTTAAAAAATAAATATATATTTTCTATGTTAATTAAAACTTATTTGACAAGATAATCACAAAATTATATTAAATAATCTGTAATTAATTATAAGTTACTTACATAGCCTGTAATTTTTTGACCTTTTTAAAATATTTATTATTTTATATTTTTTTATATTTAATAATAACATTATTATACTTTTCTAATTACTTACAAATAAAATATGATAAAAAAGAAACTATTTTTTATTAAAAATTATTTTAAATGAAAATAATAATATTATATTAAATAATAATAATTAGTTAACATATATTTCTATAATTACCAAATTTTGTATTTAGTTTATTATATTTATGTATTAATTTATGATGGAATTGATCAATTCTATTTGTCAACTAAACAACAGAATTTTAGAATTTATGAATTGGCCAATTCCCAATTCCCTACAGTAAATACTCATCCAAACACTGAAATTATCTAATTCTTTCAATTCCTTCAATTCCCCGGAATCACTCAATTCTCTTAATTTCACGATTCCTAAAACCGAAATCGAACCAAATAGACCCTCAGGGTAAAATCTGCAATTCCTCCAATGTTAGAATTTGATCTTTGATGTACTTGGAGCAAAAGTGTGTTTGTATCAAAGGGGGAATCACACTACCTACTCCTAGTTAAGTAGTTGAGACCATCAAGATTGATCCCATTGTTCATTTTTCCAGGAGTTCTTCATAGCGTCGGCAGATGAGCTATCAGAATCATCACTATTAGCATCCTTTGGTTTTGAAAAGAAAGGATCCCATTCATGTGCACCAACTGTTCATTGTCCTTCCTCTAACAGGGCATATTTCCAACAGTTCTCCTCAATAAAATCTTTATCTTCACAATCTGCAATAATGTCCTTCCTCAAATTTGTGGCCTTATTGATAATTGCTTGTACAGAAACATCAAAGGCATCTTTCAGAGTCTCCAACTTCGACCTATGGTCTGCATATATATATCAACCTTGGTATGAGGCCTATGACTACCTCTCTCATAGCCTCCATGGTATTTGGAGGAATTTTTTTCAACCTTTCCTCCATGCTGACATTCCTTTTCCAAATATCATCCTCCAGAATAAAAACCGAGTATGTTGTATAATTCTTTCGAAGATGCCACATATACTGTTGGAATTTGTAGCGGAAAGTTCACAAATCACCTTATTCTCAAACAACACAAGAAACGAGAAGTAATACAAGATAAAAGAAAATAATAAGATAAAACACCGAGAGATCCACTATTAAAAGATAAAGACTTTTACAAGAGTCTATAAGAAAAACTTCACTATTTCTTACTCAACTAAACTCTTTCACCAAGTCTCGGTAATGTCTCCACCTTCAGAGAGAATTTCCAAGAGAGCACCACGAGAAACCACCACGAGAGACCACCGAGAAGCACTAGAAAGACCCACACACGAGAACCAACACTCTCTCTCTTTCTCTTCGCTCTATTTCTCTCTAGTTCAACCTCAATACTACGCCACACATAAGCCCTATGTATTATAGTATATTTATAGACCTTTATTGAGTCTGAGTTTTACTCCAATTATAACTCCTAATATTACGAATCAATTATAAATCTAAATCCAATTTTGGATTCCTACATTAACTCAAACTCTAATTCGAGTTCGAGACACCTAAAACTCAACAATTTTCACATTAGCTTGAACTCGGGCGTGCCACCATCACGAATCTTCAGCCGTCATCTCTCATCCAGCCCCTGCTCCTGGGCCACTAGCTTATTCAGCTAATTTCAAGTACACGAACTCGAGCCAACCTCGAATTTGTTCTTCATGCCTACAGTCTTGTACTTTTGGAAGCTTTCAAATGACCTGTGTCTGCTGTTGTAGTAAAAGTAATTCGAGGAGAATATTTATCTCCCATCAAATTACTCTGAGTATCATGCTTCCTCTTTACTACTGTAGCCATCAGAACTCCACCTGTAATAGTATTCCCTATTAATCGATAAATATTGCTGCACTTCTCATCTTTCATCAGGATTCTAATACCACGTGTCACTTTCATGACTTCATCTCTTACTGAATAATTACAGCCTTTTGAGTATAGTATACTAAGTGAAATTAGATTCCTTCGCATTTTCGGGACATGCCTCACTCCAGTAAGAATACGAATCGCTCCATCAAACATCTGGATTTTGAGTGTTCCCACGCTGGCGATCTCACAGGCTGAATTATCGTCCAATCAAACAGTACTTTGCTTCTTATTCGCCTCATAAGAAGTAAATCAATCCTTCCTGAAATAAATATAACAAACACTATCGGAATCTAAAATCCACTTACCAGAAGTGTCAATTTCTGCGGATACTATAAGAACGTCTCCATCTGCACTATTCTCAGAAGTATCATCCGCTATTGTCGTCGCCATATTGGAGGACTCTATCTTCTCACGTTCAAGACAATACTGTCTAATGTGGTCATACTTCTTACATGAATAGTATTGTACTTTCGCCTTCAATTTTGATTTGGACCGTTGCTTGCCTTTTCCACGTTCTCTTAGTCTTCCTCTTTCGCGAGCCACCAATTCTTCACCAAACTCCATATTAATGTTGGAGTTTCTCCTTCTCTCATTAGAAAAAAGACTAGTTGTCACATCTTCCATCTTGAGAGTTTCTTTACCATAAAAAATTGTGATCATAATATAATCGTACAA
This sequence comes from Trichopus zeylanicus subsp. travancoricus, assembly GCA_005019695.1. Taxonomy (NCBI): domain Eukaryota; kingdom Viridiplantae; phylum Streptophyta; class Magnoliopsida; order Dioscoreales; family Dioscoreaceae; genus Trichopus; species Trichopus zeylanicus. The sequence continues at coordinate 130,067 of RXID01015484.1, read as the reverse complement.
AGTAGGAAGAGATATCAGGAGAATCAACGTCTTATTGTCCTTTGCAAACTTCACATCAACTTTCAGCAAATCATTGATAATATTATTGAAAGAATTTATGTGATGTAATATAGTTGTACCTTCGCTCATACACAGTCCGTACAACTGTTGTTTCAAGTAAAACTTGTTCGTGAGGCTTTTTAACATGTACAACTTCTCGAGTTTTGTCTAGATGACCATCATCGTCTTTTCGTTAATGACATTGTACAAAACCTCATCAATCAGACTTAGAATAATTAAATTCAATACTTTTTGATCTATCTCCTCCCAGTCTTCATCACTTATCTTGACCGGCATTTTTTCTTTTCCCTCTAACGTCTTTTGCAGACCTTGAAAAGTAAGAACCGTTTTCATCTTGTTTTGTCATAAGGTAAAATTTATCTTATCGTCAAACTTCTCCACCTTGAGTAAGGATTTTGCCATCTTGATTGTTTGCTCCTAAGCTCTGATACCAATTGTTGGGAAGTCGCAAGAGTGTCAAACCAAATCTATATAGTGAGCCAGACACGAAACCATCTCAAAAACTCAATCTCATGGAATATGAGTCTTTTTCACGATATCTATTGAACTTTATCTATCCAATATCCGATGTGGAACTAATTCATCACATCTGACATTATAACAATCTCCCCCTTCAGGTGTGATTTGACCACATCAATTTAACACTCTTAATTAAGAACTCTTTTACTCGACCACTTCCACCGTGCGACTCATGTTCTCGCATCGGCCTTTGATGCCCGTGCCCTTGCCAGCCTCGCGCTTGCGCCCTCGCACCGGCCTCTGGTGCTCGCGCCCTTTCGCCGATCTTTGCCATAAGACTAATATGTGACTCAATTCAGTCGCATTATCGCGGTAATTTTAGTTTTAAGAATTTTCACAGCTTCGAACCTGAAATTCTGATACCATTTCTTGGGGAGCCGCAAGAGTGTCAAACCAGATCCATATAGTGAGCCAGACTCCAAACTATCCCAAAAACTCAAGCTCATGGGATATGAGTCTTTTTTACTATATTTATTAGACTCTATCTATCCAATATCCGATGTGAGATTAATTCATCACATCTGACATTATAACAATCTTCCCCTTCAGATGCGATTTGACCACATCAATTTAACACTCTTAATTAAGAATTCTTTTACTCAACCACTTTCACCGTATGACTCATGTCCTCGCACTGGCCTTCGATGTCCGTGCCCTTACCGGCCTTGCGTTTGCGACCTCGCACCAGCCTCTGGTACCCATGCACACACCCTCTCTTCGGCCTCGCGCCAGCGCCCGAGTCCTTAGACCAGCGTTTGCGCCCTTTTGCCGATCTTTGTCATGAGACTAACATGTGATTCAATTCAGTTACATTATCACAGTAATTTTAGTCTTAAGAGTTTGCACATATTTGAATCTGAAATTCTGATACCACTTATTGAGGAGTCATAAGAATGTCAAACCAGATCCATATAGTGAGACAGACATCAAAGCATTCCAAAAAGCTCAAACTCATGGGATATGGTTTTTTTCACTATATTTATTGGATTCTATCTATCCAATATCCGATATGGGACTAATTCATCACACCTGACATTATAACAGTGTACTGCATGTCAGCAGAGCCTGGATGAAAGAACACTGGTATACAACCTGCAAACATCGAATCAAAAGCATATCTCCTTGTTTAAGAGTCCCCTTGAGGTTGCAAGCAGAATAAAGAGCCCTAAAACATCCGCATAATGCTGCTTGGTGAATGGCATTTACTCTCCCCAAAATCACACTCCAGCAACTTACACACACTTCACTTCTTACACTGATTTATCAGCTGTCCTCTGATAGACTTTGGATTATCTGGCCTTGGAGCCCCGGCAAAAGAAAAGAGCCATTTCCTCTCCAAACTTCTCATCCTTTCCTGCCAAAGGAACACATCAGCATCTTTATCTGGGTGGAAATAGGTAGGATACGGTATTGCATAATCATTTGCATTCCACGGGCTAGACTCAACAACAAGCATGGCCATATTCTTGGCTGCGGGCAAGAACAGAAGCTCGTTCCCCCAATCTGTTTCCATATCCGTAAGCCGCCTAAAGTCCCATGTGATCCTCCCACCAACCAAAAAATGGTCCTTGCCTTCTGTGGCATTCCATTCAGGCCTCTTCATCAGCCAATCCTGCAAAGCCAGAGAGGCAGAGTCCCTCACTCAAATATTATACCCCCAGAGGTATCTTGCTATATCAAAACCAGCATAGAAAGGCACAAAGACTGCTGCTGCAATGGAAGAATCCTTACTCAAGCATTCGTATTGCTTCATCCTATTACTGAGGATGACATCAACTGTATACTGGTTGGTGGCATACCACCCTGTTGTAGAGAAAACTCCTTCAACATTCTCAAGTGGTGAACCGAGACCGGCATTGGTGGTGAACTTGCAGAAGTTGGTCAACAAATTGAGAGACTTGCACTGCTTGAGCATGTCCTCATTGAACCGAGGAGGAAGATCGTGCACATATATGTACCCCCCACCACATGGGCCACTCTTGTTTTCTGCAGTTTTGAGAGCCCCCAAGAAAGGAAAATCTTTGGCTTCAGGAGGCTTATTAGGCTTCTTTGTAGGGGCACTGGATGAGACTGTGGATGGGACTCTGGGAAAGGGAGCAGCTTCTTTGTGCTGCACAACAGGATCATTGTCAAAAACTGTGAAATGGAAATAGAAAATCAAGAACCAAAAAGTGGGGGATAGGGTGGCGAGGAGGCAGATTCGGGAGCTCTGCGGCTTGCCATTGGATTTCTCCATCTCCTCGTGGGAAGCAGTCCCCTGCAGCCGCCTTCTCATTAGATTCTAAAAAGAAAAAGCACTCAGTGAGCAAATCTAACAAATTACAATTCATCAACAAAACTGGGGAAGAACGACGACGCTGGAAGTAGGATCAAAACGACAACTTCTCAATGGAAATCAGGGATCAACACGAATAAAACCACAATGAAACCCTAAATCAAGATCATAACATACGATTGGAACTTCGGATAAAAGAAGAAAAAATACATGAAATTCTTGGAAAAAGGCCTAACTTTGACATGGAAATTGGATCAAAATGTTGAATTATGGTCCTAAATAGCTCAAAAAGATGATTTGTTGAATAACATCATAACAACCAAAATTCTGAGAAAAATTGAAACCAAAAGACGGAAGTAATATCAAAAACCAAAATTTTCCGAGAAAGTGAAGAAAAAAAAGGTCACTCCGATCGATCTCACGAAATCAGCGGATCAAACAGAAGAAATCGAACGCAGAAAGAGAAAGAGGAGAAGAAAGGGACAGAAACAGGGAAAATGGTGAAAATGACTTACAGAAAATCGATCCGGAAGTGGCCTATTCCTCAAGCTGCTGCAGCCTGAGAAACAGGAACTAGTCGCATATATGAGGTGAAATACAGACAAAGCACACGCTAGCATCACGCGCCGTCGGTAGCCGGTAACCGTTGGCCCCTCCCGGCGTTGATGGCGACAGATGCGGAAGAATTCCGATCTCGAGGCGGACGTCCGCATTCGTGATCTCCTCACGTGGTGCGTTGAAGTATGCCACTCGAGCACTATCTGGCCAATGAAAATCCGCAACGTGGCAGCGTTTTCGCCAGTGCCACCAAAGACCGCGCTGGGGCGGTGCGCTCAGGAGGTTAGCGAAGATATAGACATATTAAAAGCTAAAACATTTAATAAATGGCTTAGTTAATTAAATTATAATTGATGATGGACAAAACAAATCGGTCAGTTCGAAAGGTCAGCGGGGACTGAATTCTACACTGATCGCAAGTTAATATATTTGAGTTGAAGAATGGCTTTGAAATCAAACTGTAGAGAGTTCTCAGCACACCGGCTACAAGAAGACTTGACTTATTTCAACACTAAGGTAAGGAAGCTTAATGTCCCGAATCGAAAGATCTATAAAGAAATTATATCGAGTATTCTGATATCTCAATAGGAGCATGCCATATCTAAATCATTATGGAGTTTTATCCCAAAAAATCCTGATGAATTTAGGATATATAGCAATTTGTCATGAGTAATAGGGACAGATTATGACCCCTAAATTATGAGATTTGAATACGTTTCACAATTTATAAATATAATCCTCTTTAAAAAGGTAAGAATTAATATTTTTATCTTTTTGTAATATATTCTGCGTGTCCGTAATGACTTGAATATCGGAACAGTCGCTGTCAGAAAGTTCTCAGCAATTCTTCTCACTTTTTTTTGTTTTAATTAGCGAAAAAGTGACCTAGCAAATTAATATTGAAAAGCTTTTTAAACCAAAACTAGTAGAGAATCGGGCTCTATTGAAAAATTGGTACTTTCATTGAGACATGCTCCACTTCTTTTTCCAACTAATCAAAAAGATATTTTGCGATCTTTCAACCATGCTGCCCAAGGCAACATGTCCCTCATAGTCGAAAAATCTGCTTGGAGGGCAGGTGGCTCCCATACTAGCAAAATCCCATAACTCATCAAATGGGCCAGGCACTCCCGTTTAACAATCTACTTCGACATCCACGCCACCCCCACATCCTTGTGAAGCTCCCCTATAAACGGTACCTAAGGTACCTCCAAGGCCCACCAACCCAGCAAGCTGACAAGAATTTCAAACCCTGACCATTGTCATGCAACAAATGATGCAATTGCTAAATGTTCAAGTGCATGCTATGTAGACCCTACAAACTCAATAACGACAAAATTCAGTTTCAATTGAAGGTGCTACGCTGAATCAAACACACAAGCCATAGCATCACGTCACAAGCTAATTGCACCTTAGTGCACAACCACACCCAAGCTACCAAGAACCATCGGTAGTATTTTCCCTTCAGCACCACCCCTCAAGGGACTATAATAGGTGTGACTCCACCTGCAATCTGGCTGATGAAGCCGCATATTTTCCACACACTAGTCGAGTGTTGGCTAGGGATGCCTATGATGCCCAGAGAGGGGCTATGGCATATGCAACTCCAGAAAATATCTAGAGCCCTAGGTCATTTGGGCTACATGAGATACAAAACTCTTTTGATCCCTAAGATTACATATTCTCCCATTCAATGAAAGTTCTGATAGCCTCCATACGAGATATACGATTGCTCAAAAGATCCAATGGATCACGTCAGTACGTTTTGGAATGCCATGATTTTACAAGGCGCGTGGGACTCCAACATATGCAAGGTGTTTCTTATGACTATAGGGCCCAGTCTGATCTTGGTACATTGGGATTTTGAGGTATTCAATTACCTATTTTGACAACCTAGAAGACAAGTTCAAAGAGCAATTCCTCTCATTGGTACTTTAGGAAAAGACTCCTTGACATTGCTACCACTAACGCAAAAGGAGGGCGAGAGCCCTAGGGAGTATTTGGCTTACTTCAACAAGGCTCAGTTAGAAGTAACTAGCTTAGATAGCTCCATCATCCTTGCTACTATGATCAATAGGGTTGGGCAACCTCAGGTGGCCTATGATATGGCCCACTAACATTCTAAAAGCCTAGTGGAATTTATCCATCTAGCCAAAGAGTACATTGATGTTGAAGAAGTGATTTCAACCAAAAAAAAATTTGAGAATAGCAGCAAACCAAAGAAAGAGCCTTAGGAAACCAAACCCCTTGAGCCAAAAAGTAAAGAACTAGATGGAAGGAGTGTCAACCTGAGTTTCAAGCTTATACACCGTTGAATAATTCGAGGTCCAAAGTCCTTACTTAGATTGAGCACCGAGATTTCCTATAGAGGCTTTACTCGATCTGCAATACTTAACAGAATATCGACAAATCAAGTTATTCTCACTTCCACTGGGATTATGGTCATGGCATTGAAAGTGTAGACACCTTAAAAATGAGACTAAAAGACTCATTAAAAAAAGGGTACCTTGAACTATTCGTCCATTGAGGTGAACAGACTGAAGAGGCTCTTGTTTAAAAACCTCATCTGCAAAGCCCTCCTCAAAGGAATCTCACTCCTAAACTGCATAACCCACTTATGAAGAGCAACATAAATATGATCTTGACAAGTTGGTCAGCTCAGAGTGAAGCCCTGACTTTAGCCCCTAAATGCGAAACCATTACTAGGTAGCACGAGGAAGAGAAGGCAAAAATAAAAAGATAGTATTATGAACCCAAGCATCAAGATATTGTCTTTTTTGCAAAGCATTTAGAGGGAATTTCAACTCCACACAATGATGCATTGGTCATCTCAGCAATCTTGGACGACTACACTATACAGCATATCATGGTTGACATGAAAAGCTCAATAAATATTTTATTCACTCGAACATATGACCTATGAAAATCAATAAAAGTTAGAGTCATACATCGGGACATTCGCTAGATTTATGAGAGAGCCAATCACCCCGCTTGACATAATTAATCTACCCCTCATGATTAGAAAAAACCCCAAGAGCACCATGGTCAAAGCAACATTCGTGGTGGTTCGGACATGTTTTGCTTACAATGTGATACTAGGGCTATCTAGTACTTAATCAACTCTAAGTGGTAATCTTGATTTTTTATTTAGTTATAAGATTTCTAACTAAATTTGGTACAAGAGAGGCATGGGTAGATCAAAGCCTTACTAAGAAGTGCGATGTGGCTTGGGGGCTTTTTTTGGGGGGGGGGGGGGGGGGGGGGGGTGGGGGGGGGGGGGGGTGGGGGATGGGCAACCTTGGCTACAAGGGTAAGGTTCTCACAATAGCAAAAGTCAATGAGCCTACCCCCACCTCAAAGAAGGCATGTGCCCTACTAATGACATAACTTGTCAACTCGAATCTAGGTGTTACAATGCTTCCGAGCACACAGTACCTTAACAACCTTAAAAGTTTTTATTTTAAACTAAACTATCACCTTCTTATTTTTAAGAAAGTCATTTTGGCCAAGCACTAGGCATAAACACCTCATTCTGTACGAGGCATATGACCTCAACTCCAAGCCCGCACGAAAACCACCCTTCGCATGAGACATAAGACCTTAGTTCCATGATAGGCACAAAGACCTCATTCTGCATGAGGCATAAGATCTCAACTCTACACTAGGCATGAAGACCTCATTTGATACAACAGATAAGATCTTGGCTCTGCGACAAGCAAAAAGACCTCATTTTGTATAAGACATAAGATCTCAGCTCCATGCTAGGCACAAAGACCTAACTCCACACAAGGCATATGAACTCAGCTTCAAACCAAGCACAAAGACCTCCCTTCGCATGAGACATAAGACCTCAGCTTCGTGCCAGACACAAAAACCTCATTTCACATGAGGTATAAGACCTCAGCTCTGTGCTAAATACAAAAACCTAATTTCACACGAGGTATAAGACCTTGGCTTTGGGCTAGGCTCAAAGACCTTCTTCTGTATGAGGCATAAGACCTCAGCTCTGTGCTAAACACAAAGACCTCCTTTCACACAAGGTATAAGGGCTTGGCTCTACGCTAGGCACAAAAACCTCCTTTTGCACAAGGCATAAGTCCTCGGCTCCGCGTCAGGCACAAAGATTTTACTCCACATGAGACATAAAACCTTGGCTCTATGCCAAACACAAAGACCTCGCTTTACATGAGGCATAAGATCTCAGCTCTATGCAAACACAAAGACCTCATTCCATATGGGATATAATACCTTGGCTCCATGTCAGGAACAGAAAACCTTATCCCTTACTAGGCACAAGGCCTCAATTCATATGGGGTGTAAAACCTCAGGTGGGCATGATAGACTGGAACCTCTTTATTGAATATGGGTATCCAACTTCCATTCCAAAAATTACTTAAGCCACGATGGTCAAATCGTTGATCAACACCTCCATGAAAATGATTCAACTTAGGGAAGGACTCAGACCTAGACCCCCAAAGGCATGGAATTAGCTGCCACTCATCTTTACTATCAAGACACGAGTCATACCTGAAGGTTACTTTAGCCCAATTATGTGAGCAAACTGAGCCACTTATGTTGGGGGACTAAGATGGCCAATCTATTGTCATTTTGAAAAAAATATTCCATCCAAGTAATGCTAGAAAGCAAATGAAAAAGAAGAGTTTTTACAAGACCTAAAGGGCATTAGACCAACGCAAAGGATGAATTATAAAAGAAAATGTTATGCTATCCTAACTATCCTTTGGTAGGTTGGAAACTTCTATTGAGCCTCCTTTATCTTCAGAAGAATTAGAAAAAATGGCCATAACTAGTGCTGGTAGGGGCCTCAATGCTCTCACTTTGGAGTGGGTTGACATTAATGACCTCCCCATACTCAACCTAAACTCACTCCACTCGATCTAGATCAAAGAGTTCCACATGCAAATAATGTGGATTGAAGTTCGACCTCACTGAGGTATGAATCACCGTATCAGCAAGTCAGATACTTGTCCTCGTATGCCTTGGTGTTGAGATGATCTAATACCTCTCGCTCTCTTTATACTCTTAGATTGCGAGTTCCTTGGTATCCTTGATGAGCATTTCAAACTATTTGCTTTGGCAAAATAAGGTAATTGCATTTTTCTTAGCCTTCATGAGCTCAGCAGCATGGAGTCTCAGCTATTTTTCATTCTCCGACCATGCTCCATCATGCTTCTCCTCAGTCAACATTTGTCTCTCCTCGATAGCCCTTTGATTCTCCTCAACCAATCCCTATCTTCCATAGCCTTTTGCATGGCCTCGTACTCAGCATCAGTGGAAGATCAAGATGTAGTGAGCTCCAACCAAAGGAAATCTAGCTCAAACTCAAGAGCTTCCATATTGGCTTTGGCACTACTGAGCTTCAATTTGTAGCCAGAAGCCACCCTCTGTGCTTCGAGAAAATACCATTCAACATGATGAAAGTACTCAGCCATCTGAAAGCTAGTTAAAAAGTTAGCGCTAAGAGCCACATAAAGAAAATAGTGACGAAGGAGATCCCTAAGATGAGGAAACTTACATCACACGAGGTATTGACCCTATTCAAAAATAATTCTTTGACTAGTATCTTTGCGATACTGGAATTAGCCCCCTCAGAAACATTTCCATCCGGTGTTGCCTCTTGGGGTTTGGAGCAAGACAATGGGATTCATAGGAAAGAGAAGCCAAAAGTGAAATGTTTACCTCCTGAGGTAACTCTGGTTCGTGAGGACTCTCCTCTGGCACCTTAGGACTCTCCTCCTCGATAGACCTAGGGGGATTTTTCCTAGGTACTTTAGTAGACTCAGAGTCTTCGGAGACATTGACTAGGGTTGGGGGAGGGCCCATTTTCCCTTCTTTTTTTTTTTCTTATTTCTCTCACTTCGTGAAGGAGCCAAACTATTGCCCTCATCGATGGTAGGCACTTCCTTTTGCTTCTTTTCCCTTACTGGGACTGATGGTTTAGAAGATTCCTCAGCACCTTCTTTAGCCTTCTTATATTTATGGGGAAATTGAGGGGGAGTAACTCGAGGTGCACTAGCTCATTGCCAAAGAGACTTACTGAGAAAAATGACTCTGTCGAGGCTTGCGAAGCATCGCTAAGATAATTATCACGTGAATATTCAAAATAACTAAAAAGTTCATGGGAGAGGAATATACTAGACTCCCAAACTGACAATCTAAAGTCATGGAGTTTTTTCTCACTTGACCACCTCGGTGTAGACCTACCTCATCTTTTGCAACTCTACCCAAGATTTAAGGAGTTGACAAATTTTTAGAGTTGAGTCAGGAGGCCTTTGGTTATTAGAAGGCACTCTCCATTCACTCCAAAATCCCAAGTCCTCCTTTGAAAACACCCTAATTGAGTGATCCTTCTAGAAATGGATTGAGGAGGTTAGCTCCAAAGGGGCGTTGTCCCTTCCTCGGTCCAAGATACCACCTTTCATTTGAGCTCAAGTTGTGACTGCCTCAAAAGGCATCTTGAAAATTTTCTAGTATGAGGATCACACCCTTTGCAGTTGCTAAGGCTCAGAACATGATGATGAACCTCATTATGTTAGGGAGTAGCTGATCTAGTGCAATATCAAGAACAACTAGCATGGACAAGATGAATTTATCTAGGGGTATCTTAGTCCTCCCTCAAATATTTCCCAGAACATCATGAACATATGACTAAACTGGTCCTTAAGAGAGGAGCTATCCTCATTAGAATCCCATACATTGACCTCAACACCATCAAGAAAGCCGAAGATCTAAATAATTGTTTAATCTTCTTCTTTTGAAGTGACTATTTAGTTATCTAGATTCAAATAGATGAAAGGCTAATATTACCTATCAAGGTAAGAAAGATCAAATTTAGATTATGAAAATTCAGTTATAGCTTGGTATTGAAAACCATGCTATCATGAGAATGGTTCGAGGGAGCAACTATTAGCCATCGGACAGACCTTACCGCATAACCAAGCCCTAAATGGGGGGTCTCTTACAACTTAAAGTGACCTAAGAATATGCAGTGCTCACACTAAACAAGGTGTCCAAGACTAAAGGAAGGTCAATTCATGCCTAAGCCAAGGTTTATAAGAACCAGAATCTAACTCCTAGCTCTATAGATAAGAGGAATAAAAGAAAGAATACCGAAGGTACGGGCAAGTGAGGCATTCGCAGCTAGATGAGCAAAGGTGACCAGAGCAGGGTTTTTTCACGAGCAGAATTAGTGCATGCAAAATTGGAATCATCTCCAAGATAGTTTTAGGAGTTGGAACAATGACCATGGTAGAAGGCACAATATTGTTGACGAAAAGTTGCTTGCCATTAGCCATGAGAGCCTCCAGAAAGAGTGAAAAGTATGATAGCTAGGGTCAGAATCAAGGACAAAAAGTCAGAATGTGGAACCATTGCTCCCAAAATTTGACTTTATAACCTCAAAGAGCCATTTGACGCTTAACATGTGGAAACATCTGAACCAAGTGAAATAGCCTACATTGTTTTAAACCAAGATGCAAATCTCGAATGGCATGTATCGAGTATCCAGCCAAGCTGCTAAATCACTAGCTATTAGCATGACATGCTGGGATAATGCTTTGAGAATTTGCAAGCACTATGATTAAGTGATGGCATGCCACATTGATGAGAAAAGATAGTTCAATTTTTGAAAGATCACTGAGAAAGCATATTGTCTCTTGGTAACCCTGAATACTAAGTCCTGGAAAAGCTTGGTATTTAGGCTTGGGTGCACTAATGATGCACCAAAGTAAATCAGTCAAGTCAAAGAGTCAGCAAGAATTGAACTTTATCGATGGCAAGTCAATGCACCCAATGCAAAGAACTGCCTCGAGATCGAGCTACAAAGAGTTTTCAACACACAGGCCACAAGAAGGCCTGACTTATTTTAATACCGAGGCATGATATGCTTGGTGTCCTTGACCGAAGGTTTTGTAAAGAAATTACACTATCTATTGATCTCGGATATCTCAGTATAAGTAGACCAGAGTCTGGATTGTTATGGAGTCTTTTCTAGAAACAAATCCCAATAAATTCAGGATCCATAGCAAGCTTTCATAACTAATCCAGAGAGATCACCATCCCTAAACTGTTGAATTTAGATACACTTTACAATCTATAAAATGTGACTACCTCTGTAAAGGTAAGGACTAATGTCTCTCCCCTTTCTACAATATATTCTACATGCCCACAATTGACTTGAATGTTAGAGCGGCCACCATTGGATAGTTCTAGTGGTCTTCTGCACTTTTTCTTCTAATGCAAATTAGTAGAAGAGTGACCTAGCGGATTAATCTCGAGAAGCCTCTCAAATCGGAACTGGTAGAGAATCGAGCTCCATCAATGATAATAATCATGAAAAGTAGAAGATTGGTTAAGGTAAAACTCAAATTAAAAAAATGATAAGTGGTTTGTTCATAAAAACTCAAAATTTTTAAATATAATTGATTGTTTTTTTTTGAGTGGATATTATGAAGTGTATATTTGTGTTGTGTAAATTTTTTTTTGTTAATTATCAATTGTGCTATTTGTCAGAGTCCCTTATTTTTTTATGTCAAATTTGGACCACATGGTATAAAATATAATTGATATTAAGGTCATATGTGGAGCAATGTTTTCTGCCAACAGAGCAAGATTAGTCCATGTTGCTTCATTTTTCTATAGGTTTGTGTCTACATATACTTGTCTTTTGTGAATATAAATGTATGAGTTAACATAGGAAAAAAACCTGCTTCTTTATGAGTCTTGTGTTTCTCAACTCTATTTAGAAACATAAAATTAAATTAATTCACCCAAAAATATGCAATATTTTGATCTAAAATTTAATTTTATATTTAAAATATAATTTATTTAATTATATATATTATTTTTTTATTAAGTCAAGTTAGACAAAATAATTTAAGTCCCTCAATATTATTCAAAAACGTTGGATGTTCAGCGTTGTCAAAAATCTTATTTCTTGTCATGTCTTCCTCTTTTTCTCCTTACGATTTTTTTTTTCTTTTTCATAGATTATGGTAATTTCATTGTCCAAATTGAATGGTAATTATATTAAAAATTTAATGAAACAAACACATTCTTCATAAGTTTGGAATTTACAAATTATAACTACAATAAAAAAATATTAGTAGTCTTTGAACTCCTTTTACAAGTTTTGCAAAATGAATACAACATTTAGATTTTTGAATCCATGGATTTTGAAGTTTTTGTCGTGCCCTAAACTCAAAATCTATAAGCTCAAATACATGACAATGTCGCATACTTATAGGACCAAAACTCAATAAATATGCAAAGCTAGAATCTTAAACTTGTACAAAGTAATAACTCAAAAAAAGACCAATAATCAAAGAAAAATAATCTTCGACCATAAGGCTACATCTTCAAATTTATTAAGACAAACTTACATATCTAACAAATACAAAGTAAGTAAACTTAAACTAAAACCTCTCACATCACTGCACGAACTTAATTAACACTTCAGAATACAAATCTAATGATTAAATCTGTAAGATAATAAGAAATCTTATGTTAAGACAATATTTTCATATACATATTATGTAATTTTAGTAATTCAATTCTAAGTAAAGTCAAATATTTCCAAAGATTCAAAACAAATATCACAAACATGATTTTTGCTAAAACTTAGCAAGAACAAGATTGCTAAATCTATTAATAAGAACTCATACAAAAAATTACAAATCAAGTTAAAATAAAATGACTAGTGTCTCCTACACAAAATAGTGGGCTTGCACAGAATTGACAATATGAATTAGATAGAAATTAATACACTTAAAATCAGTGATCATAACAAAAGTAAAAGATTATGCACAAAATGGGTCTTATAAAAATGTATCGCTATTTTGATGCATGCGACTAGTAGAGAAACTAGTTTCTACATACAAATACATGTCAACATGACCATTCTTATCCCAATGGCTAGGCAAAAATAAAATACCATTGTTATCCCCAATAGTTGGATTAGAATAGAATAATATTATTATTCTCAATAGTTGGGTCATAATATAATGCAAGTGGGAGACGACTATGTCAACCTAAATCATAATACTGAGATCCAAAAATATTTATAAATAAAAAAAAATATTATCCAAGATTTCATGCATGATTTTTCAAGTTCAAAATAAATAAATCTGAAATAAGGTCAGCAACTAAGCAATCACTTTTATAAACTATAGGCATGAATTTCACATATTCAAATACATAATCGAAATAAATATCAAAAAGTAAATAATATTTTTATAAATTTACATGTATGGTTCTCATATTTTCAAGACAAGTAAATATAATATAAATACAAAACATAATATAATTCTCTTAGAAAATCCTTAAATTGTCAACAAGTATTTAAAAATATATGTAGCATGTAATCATAGTTTATTCTTATAAAAAGATATAAATTTATAAAATAGGTTGCTAAGTTAATATTATCAAAAGTCATTTATTTGCTTACCTGACAGAGAATCACGACAAGCATAAAAAAACTAGCTCAAGTCTTATCATCGAAACCTAAAATATAAAGCCAACATAATTATAACTATCAATATCAAATAACATAATTCCTATCATAGTAATTCAAATACAATTTTAGCTAGTCTATTTGAAATTACTCTAATACATACTAAAAGTATACCAAAATTCAATCAAGGTTGCATGCCAGAATAGCTATATCTTAATTTCACATTCGATATATGAACCAACCATAATAATTTTAAGATCAAAACTTGTAATATACATGTATTATACTTTGATATTGAGACCAATAAACATATGTAATAATGGGCCTAATTTAGTCTCATGTCCAATACCATAATAATATCAAGATTGAAACCATTAACATGTATAATTGATCTTCAAAATTATGTATATGAGTTTCTTACAATTCTAGAATGAAATATTAACTTAAATAAAAAATATGACACAATAGTCTCTTGATCTTACTAATGATATTCAAATCATGCCTATAAATCTTGTCTTCAAGATACTCACATTAATTATGATAAATTTGAAGCATCAAGATAGACTTCAAACATTCACCAGCAAAATTTGGTTTAATTTCAAGATAGCAATAACCATAATAAGACCACAATAGGGTAAAGAGAACCTAAATCCTGGAATTAAACATGCTAGTCCATCATGTCTCAAATCTAATCTCTCAATTCTAAAAACATGGAGAATATAAACTAAAATTTAATTGTAAGACAAAGATGAAAATAATACCTATTTAGAGAGCTCTGAACTTCACCAACATGACAAACCCAGGATTTTCCCTTCTCCCATGTTGTCGAGCTCATCGCCATCAATTTTTACTACCATTGCCTCTCTTCTTTTGTTTTTTCTCTTGAGCAGTTGCTGCCTTTATTTCATGAAAAAAATTCGCAAGAGAAGGAAACCATAGCTTGAAGGATTTTTAAAGTAATTTTAACAACCCCCCACCCCACCCCCCCTCCTCTCCCTAAACTAGTTTATTTTCTAAATAGGTCCCAAAAAAAAATCTAGTTTTCATAGTTTTAGGATTTTAAAATTCTTGAAATTCAGAAGTTCAATGAAAAGAACACCTTCAATTATTTTCATCTACTTCTTATATTTGTTTTGCTAGAAATATTTTTATAAGTCAACTCACTTTTGATTACTTTTGATTTGCAAGTGAAAAATAAACTAGAGTTCACTTTCTGAATTTTTTATTTAAAATGACTTTTGAAATCAAGTATAATGATTTCTATTGTGTATTTTGAGTTATAATTATAATTATGACATCATGTATTATGATAAAATTATTTTTTTATAAAAATTTAAATAAATAGTATTTTATATATTAATAAATATACTTTTCAAAACACATGTTTGATCAAATGTTAAAAGTGAATCATTTCTAATTACTTACCAAATAACCCAAAAATCAGAGAAAGTAATATTTTTACATTTTGTCCACTTTCAAACATCAAAATATCCACTATTCTTTTGTGAGAGTACAAAATTAGCGGCTTATTCTATTTTTTTTGGTAATTAGTTACTAAATATTGTCTTGTTTGTTCTAATTGCACTAACTAACAGTGTCCTAATTGTGCTAACTAAAACACTTGCAACCAAACCAAACGAATGGAACAATCAGAGCTGAACAAAGAACAAAGTGCAAACTATTTGAACCAATTTTTTATTTTTTATTATTCAAATATTTGCACTCGGTTAGCATATAGCTGAGATTTCAAGATACTTCTTTGATGATACACCATAGAAAACATGAAATCGCATGAAAAAAATTTCATGCTTTTGTTCGCCCCGAATATGGAAAAAATAAATTTGGAAAAATTTCTTTTACTCTTCTCGCATATATTTTCCTCCTCCTAAATCCAAACGACATTTCGTCCTTTTAAAAACCCTTGTGTGACACATAAGTTTCATCAACTCTTTAGAAAATATTGATGTTGTATTGCCACCTCAGCACAAAAATATATTTGAAACCAAATTACCCTTCTATTTTGTTATTCATTTATCTCTCTTAAATAGATTATTTTTCACATCTAGGATTTTAGAAATTGGAAATCTCCCTCCTTTGCAACTGAGATAATCTTCTTCTATCCAATGTCCTGGGCTAGCGGGGTCTTTTTGTCAAACCTCATGATCTCCTTCTTGTGCACGACTTCCTTGGCCGGCAAGCTCTTCTCCTCTAGCTCAGTAAGGTCTAGCCATATTTCTACTTGATGCCTTAGCCTAACTAATATTGACATTGAGCCCCATGATCTCCATCCTCCTATGCAACATCCTGGGCTAACAACCTCTTCTCCTGCTAGATAAGATCTCCTATGTGCGACAACTTCTAGCCATATCTTTTTGTCCTCCTGCACGATATTGAACTCAGTGACCTTTGTGTGACCTTGTTTGGTCATATCTTTGGCAGCAAGTTGTTCTGAAGGTGGCCCTGCTGCATGTCCTTCTTTAGCTTTCCTCTAACAAATGTTGTCTTCCAATGTGGCTTTCCCTAGCTGTTCTTTAGTGAGATGATATTACTTATTACACTACCAAAATTAGGGCAATAATAATAGTTCAAGTTCATGGTAATATTCAGGGATTTAGTTTAAATCCTTTTATTTAATCAGCATTTGATGAATATATATATCCAACATATGCAAAAAATGCAACTTTGGAGAAAATGCACATTTAGTTAATCATGAATTAATAGTGTGGTTGATATTTTAGTGAAATACAAATTGGTATAATGAGCATTTTCTTTTAGAATGATAGAATCAAATAGGGTTTGCTGAATATCGCTTATTTGTGCTACCAAAATTGAAATATTTATAAATTTATTTTGTCAGGATTCTTGCTAGTTTATAGAAGTACATAGAATAAGCTGTTTAGTAGTTTTACTATGACACATATGGTTTCAAAATCTTATGCATGTTCAATGTGTAGGCAAATGGATAGATATTTATTGGAAAATGAGTGCATAATTATAGGAAAGTGAATGCATACATGTAGTAGTATGATGCCTACAAAATTGTGGAGAAATAAATACATGTATATGTAGAGGAATGAATATAGTTTACCTTTAGTGTGTAGTATAATATAGTTTTTTGTTTTAAAGTATATAATATATTTATTTTTTCATTATAGATTCATGTCTATTGTATGTATATTCTTCTTTTCTTTCTTATTTTTTTTAGCTTGAGGTAGTATTCCTTATTGTTTGTGGTATTATCCTATAGTAGGTTGCAAATGGCATATTCTAGGAGATTTTTGGTTGATTATAGATCTTACCTACACTACTTTATAGAGTTAATGTCCCTACTATGTCCAAACTTGACTGAGAAGCATCGGGCTCTGATATTGCATACATCTTTTGTGAAGCTATTGGATCCATCCATGATGTACCAAGACATGATTTTGTTAGATGAGTTAACAAGTGTGTATAACAAAGAAGAGGGAGGCTTTCTTTTGAGTGAAAAGGAATAAATCCAAATTAAAATGGATCCAAATTCAAATCAGGTTAAGCCAAGCTTGAACCAAACCTTAATTGGATTAAATCAAGTCTAAACCAAAACCAAATCATGTCCAAACTTGAACCAAAATCAGATTATTCTATTTTTTTTGGTAATTAGTTACTAAATATTGTCTTGTTTCTTCTAATTGCACTAACTAACAGTGTCCTAATTGTGCTAACTAAAACACTTGCAACCAAACCAAACGAATGGAACAATCAGAGCTGAACAAAGAACAAAGTGCAAACTATTTGAACCAATTTTTTATTTTTTATTATTCAAATATTTGCACTCGGTTAGCATATATGTAGAGGAATGAATATAGTTTATCTTTAGTGTGTAGTATAATATAGTTTGTTGTTTTAAAGTATATAATATATTTATTTTTTCATTATATATTCATGTCTATTGTATGTATATTCTTCTTTTCTTTCTTATTTTTTTAGCTTGAGGTAGTATTCCTTATTGTTTGTGGTATTATCCTATAGTAGGTTGCAAATGGCATATTCTAGGAGATTTTTGGTTGATTATAGATCTTACCTACACTACTTTATAGAGTTAATGTCCCTACTATGTCCAAACTTGACTGAGAAGCATCGGGCTCTGATATTGCATACATCTTTTGTGAAGCTATTGGATCCATCCATGATGTACCAAGACATGATTTTGTTAGATGAGTTAACAAGTGTGTATAACAAAGAAGAGGGAGGCTTTCTTTTGAGTGAAAAGGAATAAATCCAAATTAAAATGGATCCAAATTCAAATCAGGTTAAGCCAAGCTTGAACCAAACCTTAATTGGATTAAATTAAGTCTAAACAAAACCAAATCATGTCCAAACTTGAACCAAAATCAAAACTAGGTTGAATCTGAATAAGAACCAGGTTGAAAATGAACAAGAACTAGGTTAAGCTAGAACTAGAATCAAATCAAACTCTAACAATGATGGATTAAACCCAAACCAATATGGGATCAAACCCAAATCCAATAAGGATCCAACATGGTTCAAACCCAAAACTAATAAAAGTCTAATATGAGATCAAACCCAAACCACATAAGGGTCCAAAATGGGTTGAACCCAAATCTAATAAGGGTCTAATATGGGATTGGGTCTAAAACAAATAAAGGTCCAATATGGTTCAAATGCAAACCTAATGATGATTTAACATGGGTCAAACCCAAACTACATAAGTAGGGTGAACTATGATCCATTAAGGATTTATTAAAAACCCAATAAGGGTTAAACTCAAGTCTATTAAGGGTCCTTCAAAGATCGAATAAGGATCAGATCCAAAATCTATTTAAGAATTCATTAAGGATAAGATCCAAGATCTATTAAGGATCCATTATGAACCCAACAAGAGTTGAATCAAGATCTATTAAGGATACAATAAGGACCCAATAAGGGTTAAATTTGATTCTATTAAGGATCCAATAAAAATTCAATAAGAATTGGATCCATGATCCATTAAGGATCCAATAAGAATCCAATAGAAGTGGATCCAAAATCTATTAAGGATCTAATAAGAACCCAACAAGGGTTAAATTCAAGATCCATTAAGGGTTCAATAAGAACCTAACAAGGGTTGAATCCAAAATCTATTAAATCACTCGATCATTCAGTTTGCACTTGGTGATTCAATCAACTAAATGCTACATTTGAAGGATGCTAACTGACAATAAGTACAAAGCCATCGACAATCTTTTAAATTCAAATTCAAAGATAAATTGACAACAAGTAGAAAGTTATCAATTATCTTTAACATCAAACTAAACTTCGATAGGTTTGCACTCAGTCAGTTAGTTAGCCAAATGTCAAGTTTAAATCTAAAACAAAGGGAGTAAGTTGACAAAAAGCACAAAGCTGATGATAGCATCTCAAGGATTAGCTGACATAAGCTAGAGCCGTCAGCAATACTCCAAAATCAAGTGAAGTTATTAACATCCTTTAAGGATCAAACTAAGCATCTAATCAAGCCAAACAAGTTTCAATGAGATCATCCATCACATCACATTTGATCAAGAATATGGGAGCTAGGCAGCAGGCAAACATGAGATTTTTCTTTTTTATGTCTTATGTTATAAATCATTTAAATTGTAAAGCATACCCTTACTTAAGCCATGTACCCTTTTTAAATCAATCAAATCATACTCTTTCTTTCTTTGTGTGTCAATTTTATGAGCTAATTTTTTATTTTAGGAGATTTCTAATAATTATCAGGGTAATTAATAATAAGGGTTTGCACCTATTAAAAGTCATGTCTCACAATATCTAATGGTGCACTAAAATCAAACAAAAACATGATTTATTATTTCAAGATTGTTTCTTGTGAGATTGGTCTTGGTGGCCTGGGATAGAGGAGACCCCGAGGACATGATCTCGAATTACCAATCAAAGTATGCTTAATTTAAGTGTGCTATCATGTATTATGGGAATATTGACTTCCAACAAGTACAGATTTTATTATTAATTACTTTGACAATTATCAAGAATCTCCTAAAGTGAGAAACCTAGCTAATAAAATAAAGATATAAAAAAGAAAAGAATAAAATATCATTTAATTGATTTTCAAAAATGGTACATGGCTTAAGTAAGGGCATACCCTCACTTTATAATAAATTTTAGCATAAAATTATGGAAATATGAAAGTAACAAAAAAAAAGAAGTGAAAGAGTGGGAGAGAAGCTTTGATATATGCCGCTACCCCATTTTCGTGCATTAGAACACATGTCATCTGACCCGGATAGGTCTTGACTTGATCCTTAATGGGTGTTGATGATTTGATTTGATGGCATCATTTGATGAGACACAAAAGGGAATGAGGAAAGATTGAAGTATTTCCAATAGCTTTGAGTGTTGGTGATAATTTCATTGGGTTGAAGTATTTTTATTAGCCAAGAAGGCATTGGTGATGACTTCATTAGGCTTGGAGTGTTTCTATTCACTAACAAGGCATTGAAGATAACTAGGTGAGTTTGAATTATTTCCATTAGCCAATAAGGCATTGGTGATGACTTTGTTGGTCGAAGCATTTTCATTAGCCAATAAGGAGTTGGAGATGACTATGTGAGTTTGAAGTATTTGCATAGCCAATGAGGTATAGGCGATGGCTTCATTGGTCAAAGCATTTTCATTAGCCAATAAGGAATTGAAGATGACTTTGTGAGTTTGAAATGATTTTGTAGCCAATGTGATCTTGAAATGTTTCTATAGCCAATGAGGTATAGGCTTTAACTTCTCTAATTTTGAAGTCTTTCCATAGCCAATGAGACGTAAGTGTTAACTTCCTTGATTTTAAATTATTTTCATAGCTAATGAGGTGTAGATGTTCACTTCTTTGATTTTGAACTATTTTCATAGCCATTGACCCATAGGCGTTAACTTCTTTGATTTTGAAGTGTTTCTATAGCCAATGAAGCATAAGTATTAACTTATTTGATTTTGAAATATTTCCATAGCCAATGAGAGTAGATGTTGATTTCTTTGATTTTGAAATCCAATGATGCATAAGTGTTCATTTTTTGGATTTTAAAGTATTTTCATAGCCAATAAACTATAGGCATTAACTTTTTTGATTTTGAAGTATTTCCATAGTCAATGAGGCATAAGCATTAACTTCTTTGATTTTGAAGTGTTTGCATAGCCAACGACGTGTAGACGGTAATTTTTTTAATTTGGAAGTATTTTTACTCAATATTCAATTTTATTCAAACTAGTTTTGGTTCGAGTTTAAACTTAGTTTGACCCGATTTAGATTCAGTTCAATATTCAAAACTTGATTTTGATTTAAGTCTGATGTTCAAAACTTGATTTAAATCAAGTTTGATTTGATTTAGTTCAATATTCAAGACTTGACTTCGATTCAAGTTTGAATTGATTCAATTTGATGTTCAAAACTTGATGGAGATTAAGTCTGATTTAATTCAGTTTAATGTTTAAGACTCGATTTCAATTCGAGTCTGATTTGATTCAATTCAATATTCAAATCTTGATTAAATTATAATTCGCCAACTCCTTCCCAAAAGATAATGATACATTCCGATTTTCTCTTCCCAAAACTTGTGTAGAAAGCAATCAATAATTCCCCTATTATGCCCATACCATTCTTTTTTGCCAAGTTGAATAGTGGATCAATCATCTCAATATTTGGTGATTGGGTTTGAATTGATACTTTACAAATAAAATCAGAGGCCATTGTCATAAATTAATTATCGCAGCTATGGAGGGAACATCAAATTGACCAGGTAAACTATGTAAAATATCCATTCCTATAATAATTATTGGGATTTTGAAACCAAGGGTATTAACAGTAGATGTTTAAATGTGATTAAGCTAGCTTTAGTTTGAATAGACATTCGATGAGCTTGCAAGCTGCTCTTAGTTTAAATTGAAGTTCAATGAATCCACAACTAGCTTTAGTTTAAACAGACAATCAACAAGCACGCAATTTGACCTTAGTTTGATTAGATGTTCAGTAAGCCTGCGGGCTGATCTTTGTCCAAATAGACATTTGGGGAGCCTACAAATTGGCCTTAGTTTGAATAGACATCAATGAGTAGGTTGGCCTTTGTCAGAACAAATAAACAATGAGCCCGCGGGCTAGTCTTAGTTCGAATAGATATTCAATGAGCTCATAGACTAGCTTTATTCCAAAATAATTTTTAAGCAAGCTTGCGGGCTGGCCCTAAACCAGAGATGATTTTCGAGTGAGTCCATAGGTTAGCTCTAGGTTGGTGACGACAACACAAAAACTAAGGCCAAACCCTTTTTTTTGCCAAAAACTCTTTTTTTTTCCCTTTTTTTTTCCTTTCTTCTTTCTTCTCAAGCCTATGCCTTTTTCTTCTATTCTTCATTCTCCATTAAACTTGGGTTGGATTTGGCTGGATCTTGGAAAATGGTGGCTAGAGCGGTTGGAGGATGGTCGGGTAGTAGTGAGAAGGCGAAGCTAGGTAGAGCAAGACCGAGGTAAGCCTCCACCAAGGAGCTGGGTTCAAGCCAAGATGGCAGCTTGTGTAGAACCTGGGTGGAGCATGGGCCAGCTAGTGGTAGGGTGACTTAGGGCACAGCAAGAGTGGGAGTGGCAGCCTAGCCGCTTGATGATGCTCTAGCAAGGAAGTCAAGTGTAGGATGACCAATGAGAAGGTAACTTAGGGAGTAGCCAAAGTACGTATGCTCTTAGGGAGTTGCCACATGCTAGGGCATAGGTGGTGGAGATGACTCAGTTTGGTCGACAATGGTCAGCTCTAGCCCAATTGCAGGCGAGGAGGTCATGTAAGGGAGAGAAAAGAAATGCCTTGGAGGCTCACTAGAGTGGAGCTAGGTGAGCAATTGGTGGGCTATGCATTGGTGCAGATCGGATTGAGATGGTGTGGCGTTGGTCACCGAGAAGCAGTAGTATGGGGTCTCTGACAAAGTGCAGGCACAGGTGATTGGGAATCAAGGGAAGCGAGCTAGCCTAGGCTCATGGGTAGCAGGGCAGAGTAGCATTGGCGATCATGAAGATGGTCAGTAGGTTGCTAAGGTCACTAGAGGGCAGCAACCATTGTGTGAAGCCATGTGGAAGCAAGAGTAGGGAGGGAGCAGGAAGAGGAAGAGCAAGGTTAGAAGAGAAACAAAAAAAAGAAGGTAAGAAAATACCTATTTCTTCTTTTCTCTATTTGTTCTCTAATTTGCTGTGCTCTGATCTCATCTTTTTTTGTAGGATTTTCTTCAATTTTGTAGACCTCAAAGAGACTCAGAATCAAATCCTTGATTGTTCTAATTTTGGAATGTCATTGGTTGTGATTGGTGATGAAACTGTATTTTCATGTTTCTGATTGGCATATAATCCTATTGATTGGGACTTATTTCTTGACTAAGAGATTTCAAAATTATACTATTCTTGGATATTAAACTTTTAAGGATGTTATTTATAAATTTTTGAAAAAATTTAGCCCAAAATATAATTTTAGAAATTCTAGGGGTCTTTTTTGCAAGCAGTACCTATTTATGAAATTTTAAAACTTTCAAGGTCCTCTTTGTAAGAAAATTTTGGATAGGGGCCTATTTATAAAATTTATTTGGTCCAGGGACCTATTTACAAAGATTTTATATTTTTTTGTTCCAAATATTTGATGAATTTTGGATCCAAATATTCGGCCTACTTAGCTCACTTAAGCTTGAGCTCAAATTTCCTAATAATTAAAATACAAATTGAACTCAATTTTTGGTAGAGTCTGACCATGATCCAAATCTAAATGAGACCCACATCTGAGTCATAATTCAATGCTATTTAAGTTTCAATTATGATCATATTTAGATCAAAATTTAATATTGGCAAAGAGCACCTTAAACAAATTGCCCCTTTGCAATTTCTTCTCGAGTTCTAATGAGAGGAGTGACTGTGAATAATTTTCAGGTATCTGATCCTTATGTCCATGTTCTGAGAGTTGACTATGCTTGCTATGTAAGAACATATTTGATCCATCGTGTTGATACAGGCTTAATTGTTGTGTAAAAATGACTTGAATTTACCATTTGGAAGTAGATTTAAATTTCCACGTGAGAGTGAACTTCATTTGTCATGTGAAAGTGGACTTTAAGTTGTTATGTGATGATGGACTCATCTTACCACATGAGAGTGGACTTAATTTGCTACGTAGAATGGACTTTCAAACTTGGAGGGAAAGATAAATGTAATAAAGATTGAACTAGACCCATTCTTCGAATATCTTCATAAAAAGCTTCTTTTCCCCCCTCTTTCCGAAAAGAGAAATTCATTGAAAAAAATGATTGGAACCAAAAGAACTAAGAATTTGACCGGTGTTAGGACTGTATAAATCTGAGTTGCCACAAGGAATTGAGTTGCCATATGGAGTGACTTGAGTGGACTTGAGTTGTCACAATTAGTGGACTTGAGTTGCCATGATGAGTGATCTTAAGTTGTCATAATGAGTGACTTTTAACTGCCACAAGAAGCAGACTTGATTTGACACAAGAAGTAGACTTGATTTACCATAATGAGTAGACTTGATTTGTCACAATGAGTGGATTTGATTTGTCATAAGGAGTGTACTTGAGTTGCCACAATAAGTGGCCTTGAACTGCCATAGAGAGTGGACTTGATTTACCATAGGGAGTGGACTTGATTTGCTATAGGGAGTGGACTTGATTTGCCACAAGGAGCAAACTTGAGTGGTGCATAAAATGGATGAGATTTTGTGTCCATGTTTTTCCTCAAGAAATGTAGAATGCATGTTTAACTAGACATTCCTTTCTAAGGAGGG
This sequence comes from Trichopus zeylanicus subsp. travancoricus, assembly GCA_005019695.1. Classification (NCBI taxonomy): domain Eukaryota; kingdom Viridiplantae; phylum Streptophyta; class Magnoliopsida; order Dioscoreales; family Dioscoreaceae; genus Trichopus; species Trichopus zeylanicus. The sequence continues at coordinate 105,400 of RXID01015484.1, read as the reverse complement.
TTTTATGTCCATGTTTTGCCTCAAGAAACATGGAATGCATATTTGACCAAGCTTTCCTTTTTGAGGAAGTAGGAGCTCCATCATAGATAAAATATAAATACTTTGTTTTATTATTATTGCCCTCAAAGGCTTAGGCATAGTACTTCTTGAGGAATTAGGTGTTGATTGGTAGCATAGGCCTTTCCTCATTGTCATCAATTAGTTAATAAGATCCTCCTTCACACACCCTTTCAATGATATAAGGGCTTTTCCAGTTAGACTCAAACTTGCCTTTCTTGCTTTGATTTAGGATCATAGATCTTCTCTGGACCAAGACTATTTTACCTTTCTCAAAGGATTTGGGCTGAGCCATTTTGTTATGGGCCCTAGACATTGGCACTCAATATATTTCTAGGTTTTCTTGAGCCGTAAGTCCAGCTTCATCTAAGGATTCTAGCTAGTCAAGGCAGAGACAAACATTATCCTCCTTTGTGATTTCTTCCTGTAGGGTAATCCTAATGGAGGGAATTTGTGCCTCTAAATGATAGGGTTGCTTCAATTCCAACCACCAATACATATGGTGTTGATTGGGTAGGAGTCTTGATATGTGGTTCGATAGGCCCACAATGCTTTAGAAAGCTTTTGGTGTCAACTTTCTTATTTCTGGCAATGAATTTCTTCAACATCTTGGAGAGGGTCTTGTTGAATGTCTCAACAAGATTGTTTGCCCTAGCATTGTAAATGAATGAATATCTCCAATTTATTTGTGATGGTGCATGAATCATCGTACCTTGAAACTTCTTAAGGATGGTCCTTTGTCAAATATGATCTTTTAAGGAATGCTAAATTGGTATAGGATATTTTCCTAAAACAAATAGAGGATAGGATATATTTTTACCTCTTTTAGTGGGATTACCTCTGCCTACTGAGAGAAATAGTTGATCACTACTTGTATAAAGCGATGACCCCTAGAAGAAGATGGTTCAATTGGACCAATAATATCCATATCTGATACCTCGAATGGTCATGATGACACTGTTAGATGTAAAGAATTTGGGTATTTATGGATAAAATCACCATGAATTTAGCATAGGTGACACTTTCTTACGTATTCGATGCAATCTCTCATCATCATGTGCCAATAGTAGCTCATACATTTGATTTTCAATATCATTTTTGGGCTTAATTGATGAGCTCAACAAATCCTAGGATGTACCTCATACATGACCTCTTTAGCTTCTTTATCTGAGAGACAGCGTAAAAGTAGTTGATCAAACAACCTCCTATAAAGAGTGTCATTAATAAGTAGAAAGTTCTCAACTCTCTTTTTTAGTTATGTTTGTGCTGATTTATCTTTTGAGAGTTCTCCACTTTTGAGATAGTTGGTAAGTAGTATTATCCAATCTGTGGCTTTATATTTTGTCTTTTCATACTTAATACTAAAGACCAAGCTTATCACTTATTTGCTATGAATTGTAATTAGAATTTCTTCTTGGTCAGGATCAACAAGTGCTTTGGCCAATTTGGCTAAGGAATGAGCTTCTTCCGCATTGACGAAACAAGGAACCTTAGTTACTTGAAGATGAGGGATTTGTCCTATGAGTTCTTGAGCATTTTCATAGTATTTTAGTAGCTCAGATTTGCGGACTTTATACTCGCCTTGGACTTGATTGATGACCAATTGTGAGTCACCAAAGATATATAGGCATGATATCTTCATATAGAAGGCCATTTCTAATCCTGCAATTAGGGCTTCATATTTAGGTTCATTGTTTGTGCATGGTTTTGAGAGAGAATAGAAGCATCACAAAATGCCTTTACGTAGAGTGACAAAAATGAGCCTAATGCTTGCTTTGACTTGTGGAAGCTTTAGTCTACTTCTTGGTCTAATGATACCCCATCCAAGTATAGCTTCTTGTAGGGTTCCCCTTTGTCAATAAAATGAATCTCTTCATCAGGGAGTTTGTAGTTCAATGGAAAGTCATCTGGCACTAGGTGAGCTATGAGAAAATCAGCAAGGGCCTATCCTTTAACTATCTCATTATCAAGTATTTTATGGGATTAACTTTTGATATTAAAATGACTTGATGATAAAGCAAATAATGTCTAAGCTTCTTGACTATAAATATAAGCACCAGACAATGCTTTCAATGGGAGAGTATTATTTTTTGCCCCCGCTAGCATTCTATTCAAGTAGTAGAGCATGTTTTCTCTTTCCTCTTTATTATTCTGGGTGAGAAGTGCACCCAGAGACCCTTCTATTATGGCCGTGTAGAGGATCAAGGGTTTATAAGTAGGGGTGTTGTTAGGACTGGTGACTTTAGGAGATATTATTTAACATTTCTAAAGACTTGCTAGCATTCTTGATCCTAAATGAATGGAGCATCCTTCTTCATCTATTTGGAGAAAGGCTTGCATCTTCTAGAGAGGTTTGAAATAAATCTCTTTATGTATGTGAGTCGGCCTTGGAATGACCTTAGCTGCTTCAAGTTATTGGGTGGTGGCATATCCAAAATAGCTTTGATCTTAGATGGATCAATTTCAATCCCATAATTTTTTACAACAAAGTTGAGGAACTTTTCCAATAAAAAGCACACTTCATGAGGGCTCATGGCCTTTTGATAAGTGGCACCTACATTATTGAGCCCAAAGAGCATCACTTTGCAATGGGAAATGTCAATTAGTGTTTGAAAGGCTGTATGCTTTTCATTATTGAGATCCATCTTGATCTAGTTGTACGCTGAAAAATCATCCATAAAGGAGAATATTTCATAGTCAGTCATATTGAGAATATTTTATCCTTTGGACATACTTTATTTAAGTCCCTATAGTCCACGTAGATACAAATTTGGCCATTCTTCTTGACCGGCACAATGCTTGCTACCCACTCTGGGTACTTCTCTTCCTTGATGGAGCCTACTTCAATTAAATTGTTTATTTCTTCTATTATTTTTTATTCTAGGTCAAATTTTATCTTCCTAGGTGCTTGCTTGATAGGTGGAAGATTGAGATTGATGGCCAATTTATGGACAACAACTTCAAGATCTAATCTAGGCATCTCTCTATAGCTCTATGCAAAGAAGTCAACATACTCTTGGAGCACTGTTTTGAGTTGGGTTTGACTTTCCTCTGAGAGTTGTGTGTTGATAAAGGTTGGCTTGCTAAGCTTAGGTTGACTTCCATCAATTCATCAATTGTGGCTTGCTCTCTATCCTTGAATTTTGGTGGAGCTTTTTTTGGTTTGAGAATTATTTTTTCACTAAGTGGTTCATCATGTTGAGTGGGATTTGGGGAAGGTTCATCTGTGGGCATTTTGGTTGCATTATTCTCCCTTTCTTTTAGTCTTGATGGAATTTTGCTGAAGACATTACCTTTTTATGATGTCTAGAGTGTTGTGGCTACCTTGGTGCATATGTCAAAGGGTGTTGATGTTGCTTGATCACCCTAAATATCGGACAGAGGTCCAATGGTGACCATGAGGCATGTGTGGACATTTGGAGCAATATAGCCCAATCCTTTAGTGTTCTTATTTTCTCTTCTAGGAATTTAAGCACGTTCTTGAGGTAGATCCCATAAATTATTGAAGAAACAGCTCTCTTTCTTTGTTTGTGGATATCTACAACTAGACTTCTTAATTATTTGACTAAGCTGGTTCAAAAAGTATTCAGGTATGACCATCGGTTAATAGTCACCATTATCTTCTGGATCCTTAGTTTTCAAAATTTCATGTATACTTAGGACACAAGGAATCACCTTGTAGAACAATATCTTTTTTTCTCCCTATGTCATGGGAGGGGGGCGTAGATAAGTCATTAGTTTTTCCATGACATTATTTCTCAACTCACCTAATGACTTAAATAAGCCTTTTGGAATTTTAGTAATAAAGAGAGTACTTTATGTTTGACCCCTGTTGTCATCTTCATAAAAAATGTGGCCACCTAGGCAAATTCATGGGTTTTCTTTTATTTAAAGAGCCTGGGTCAATGTCACTTTCTAGATGAGGAGGGGTGAAGATCAGGCTAGCAATCTTCTACTTTACTTGACTAATCGAAGCAGACCCTTTATCAATGTGGGATCTTTGATAGTATTTTACATCATCATAATGCATCTCGTGAACATCAAAAGGATGTACATATCCATCAATTTTATGTTCTTCACCATCCTCAAAGTACTTGGAGGCATTGATATAATGTTAATGGCACCACTTTGTTTTCATGTAACTCTGGCCATCCTAATAGGGCTTTATATGATACGTCTATATCAATCACATAGAAATTAGTATCTATTATCAACTTGCCTACTTTCAAAGGGATGGTTATGGCTCCCATAGCTCTTTTGCTATTTCGATTAAACCCTTGGATTGTCATAATCTTGGATGACAAGTGGTACACATCTAGAGTTAGAGCTCTTAGAGTTTGGAGAGTCATCAAATTGACTAAGAACATAGGTTAATCAGGACATGATTGATTTTGATCCTAGCACTATTCCTTATGACATACAATGGCTTATTGTGTTTTGTTGTTCCTGCTAGTAGGTCATCATTTGTGAACATGATAGTAGGAGTTTGATGTGTGTACAAAGACTCCTACATCTTCTCTTCAGTAAAGTATACTTGATTGTCAGTTGGATCTTACGAGATGTGCACCAGTGTATTCCTAAGTTCCCATGACATCATTAGGGTATCAAACACACTTAGCATGGCTAATATCTTTTTGAAGTGGGTTGCCATATTTTATGCTACCTTCTTGAGTGCAGGTTCATCTTGCAAAGGCTCGATGTCCCCATTTATCTGACTTTCTTTTTCCTTACCTTTGGAGGTGTTCTTGTCCCTAGGCATTAGAGTTTGTCTTGGAGGTAACATCTTTCCACCTCTAAATTATACCTAGTTTGTATTCTTTAGCCGAACTCTAGGATCATGGGACCAAAAGGGCTCCTCTTTGAAGTCACTTTTGAAGCTGATTACACAAAAAGAGGTAGCAGATCCTTGCCCTTAGTTGGTAGTTCTTTGGATGCCTTTGGAGGATGCGACTAGCGAACAATCATCCTACTCAATATTAGAATCGGGCACATGGGGCTTCCTTATAGAGAGGTCTTTAGAGACTCTTTGAATTTGCACTTGGGATGTTTCTTTTGTGGATGTTTGGATTGGCTTGGCATAGGAGCTAAATTAGCTTTAGCGTTAACTTATTTAATCCTCTCCTAGAATGCTTGCTTCTTCCTTTGGTATTTGCTAATATAAGGCCTCTTGAAGCAGTCATAAAGTTGTTCTATCTCAGGCATAGAATCATATTCATCAACCATTCCTTATATGCACAATTCCTCTAAAGTCAGTAGAGTGCATCCTTTCATAGGTTCTAGAACTGGGACCTCACCAAACGTAACGAGTAAAGCATTTATTGCTGGATTACTTGATGGTGGTTGGGATAGCCACTCATTAGTATCCATTTCGGATATATGAGTTACCATGTGACATAAGGCAATGGACTTGGATAATTGTTCTTTGGAGGGTTTACACTCCCTAATCTATTTCTGAGGTGGGAGGCGTGAATGGTCATTTCGGTTCCAAGGTGAGTTGGTAGGTGATTCTCTACCACTCCTATAGGGCCTTTTGTGTGGCTTTGCATTTTTCTATTATCATGCTTTCCATTCTTTAGTCTTCTCCATGAAGTATAATAGTCATACTTAACATGCTTTCGATATAAGCAACCATATCTTGTATGTATTCACTTAGCACTTGCATTTTCCCCTTGACATATCTTGTATTAGTTCTTATTAGCTCCTTCATAGTGTCTAGCTATAGTTTTATCATGCCATAATCGCATTCATGAGTGAACTATTCTTTGATATAGTCATCTTGGATACAACCCTTGGGAAGGCCTAAGGGATCTTTCATTTCATCAGTAACATTTCCAACAAATTGATTTGCTTCTTCTCACCTTGTGTTATGAATTTTGTCATTATTGAAATGACGGGACAGTGACGTCTTGGTTGTGAACCTTCGATAGTGAATATAGCAGCACATGTTGCTACTAAAAGTTTATCTTCTTTATCTCCAGTGTTGGGGGTCTTCTAGCAAAGCTTTGAATTTGTCAGGGAGAAACACCTCAAGAGTTACTTGGCTTCTTTCTCCTTAGACATATTCTTCCATGCATTGATGTATTCTCAGATGGATGACTTTTTGACATCGTATCCATTCAGTTAAACCAATTTCTTTATCTTACTCTTGTTCCTTTTCTTTTTGATGCCTTGGACAAGTGGGAAAGCTTGTTCTGATGAAGCTTTTCTTATTACCATTCCAAGATTTTTAGGGTTCTTAGCTATTTTTTTTTTTACTTTCTTCAGTCTCTTAGAGATATGGATTTCCCACAAATGCTCTTGTTCAAGTATGTGTTATGCTTCTTCCTTGAAAAAGAGCCTAGCAAGCAACTCATATGTCTCAAATACAGTTATGTGATTGATGTGTTTGGTGGGTATTTCAAGTAATGTTGATTTTAAGAGAGTCAGTTTGCCCTCTTGGTACTACTTTTTGACCCAATTTTTAAATATAAAGTAGTCTTCAATGGTATAACCCAAGATTCTATAATAAGTGTAGTAATTTGGATGATCCTTTTTGTTAGATTTGTTCTTCCTTTTGCATTCTGATAGTTGAAAGCCTAATTTTAAAGTATCCTGGAAGATTTTGCCTACCCTTTCATTTTTGAAAGAGTATCTCTTTTTGAGTCTTTATTAGAGATCATTGGATGGTTGCACGTCCCCATCTCCTTTGAGAGCTGGTAGTTTATGAGGGTTGCCTATGTTCATGTGGGGTTCATATATTTTCTTCTGCTCAGTTGCTATGAATGTCGCCCTCATATTCTTAAAAGGTTCTCTATGCTTCGCCTTATCTTTCTCTAGTTTAAAATTTTGTGAATTGGCTAAGGCTAGTGGGTCAATCCTTTCCAGTTTCTTGACTTGCATAATGAGGTCTTGGAAGATGTGAATGGAAGAAGCACTCAAGTAGGGTGTCATCTACTCTTATATTGCTAACAACTAGATTTACTGCCTCAAATTGGCTCATGGATTGTTTACATTTAATACTGAGATTTCTCCACTGTGTGATATAGTCTAAGATCGATTCATTATCATGCTTTGGTGTCGAGACGAGGTCTACAGTAGTCACCATATTGCTGACTCTCCAAAATCTAATTTGGAAGTCATCCTTCTTTTATGCCCAAGTTTGTATAGATTCTGGTGATAAACTGGCATACCACTCGAATGCTACTCCTATTAAGCTTGCTAAGAACTAGCAGAGTAGCAATGAGGGGTTATTACTTAAATCTTCACAAAAAGTTATAAAGTGAGCTACATGTTGTTTAGGGTTTTTCATGCCATTAAATTGTTTGAAACTAGGCACTGTGTAGCCTCTAGGGTATGACACTCAGTTGTGATAACTAGGGTATGGCTTATCAATATCATTTATCCCACTTGTCTCACTTTCTAACCTTAGTTGTGTAGTCACCATTTTTTGCATTTGCTATTGTATGTTGTTGGCAATTCTATGTTATTAGGGATCCCTAAAATTTAGAATTGGGTATCTCTTACTAATGGAGGAGATACTTATGAAGGACCTACATTTTCATGGACTTCATCCACTGGAGATGCATCTTTCACCACCTCTGCAACTTGAGATGGTTGTTGAAATTGTTCTTACTTGTCAAGCTTTTGGCTCATTTGTAACATCATTTCCATCAACTCTATGACCTTCTTTTGTGCTTTATCTTTCTCTTTCCCTTACTGTCTCATTTGTTCTTACAATGCTTCTATGGTTATCTCTTGATTGGAGCTTTTAGTTATGACCAAGGCTTTGGTTAGAACATAATGATCCATATATTAAGGATCAAGTCTAGTTTTAGTGTGTCTTAGATTAACCTCTCCCATTACCTGAGTTGTCTCATTCAAGAACCTACTCATGGAGTGGGTCGCCATACTTTCTCTTTGATGTGGTAGCAAGAATTCGTTTATAATGGCCCTTTTCTCTTGAATTTCTTCCTTCGTAAGTCTTATTCATGCAACCTTCTTTTGGCATTTGGTCGGTTGGGTGCAAACTCATGGTCCTTCCTAGAGGCATGATGCGAAATAATTCTGACAGTAAAGATGGTCTCCTTTTGTGAGTCCCCATGCTGGGTTACAATCTTATAGTGGCTCTTATTATTTTGTTTAGTAATTTGCCCATTTCCATAGTATTAAGGTAAGCTTGTGCCTTGTGATTTGCCTTTACCCTTTTCTAAATTACTTAATGGAGCAAAAGAGTTGGAGATAGGAATGGTAATAACCAACTTCATTTGAGGGGTAGGCTTTCTAAGTCAGCTAAAAATCCCAGTAGCTTTTTCCTTTCTTGTGATAGTCAAGATGAGCTCTTTTTCATCCATGCATATGTTCAGACTTGCTTTTGGTTGCCCCAAGTAGGAGTTGGGTGAAAGCTATCAAAGCCTAAGTTTTGTTTTGAGCCTAGTCTCTAGAAGACTGAAATCCTCACTAGTTGAGGAAGGGCTTCTGGCTCTTCATTCAAATGGCTTTTCTCATTAGGAATGATGACATTAGACATCCCTACCTTTGATGGAAGGTGAGAAGTAGGCTTGTCTTGCATGGCAATAATAGTTATTGGCATAGTTGTAGGTGCCCTCGTGAATTGAACAATCTCAGAATTAGTTCCAAACTCGATTTGAACTTTAGCTACTTTTGTGGTGATCATTGACTAAGGTAGATGCATAGTCGATCCTACCCCCAGGATGATGGTCTACCTTGAAGTGGAGATGTTCTTCATTAATGCCATTGATGACTTCTTCTTCAAAGGAGAATATAATTGATTAGTTGTTAATTGTAATTCCACCTTGTCTCTATCGTATTAGTTAGGTTTCTCTCCTTGGAGGAGAAATCAAGTCCCACTAGGCATGCCAAAATTTGTAAGTTGAGGTCGCTCCCTAAGGTCTCCATAATCTCGAGCCACCAAAATCAATCCCACAAATTCTCATGGAATTATGAAAAATATGAAAATAATAAAAAAAAAAAGAAGGAAAAGAGTGGGAGAGAAACTTTGATATGTGTTGTTGACCCACTTCCATACACTAGTCATCTAACTCAGGTAGGTCTTGACTTGATCCTTGGTGGGTGTTAATGATTTGATTTGATGGCATCGTTTGATGGGATGCAAAAGGGAATGAGAGAAGGTTGAAGTAATTTTTATAGTTTTGAATGTTGGTGATAATTTCATCGATTTGAAGTATTTTCGTTAGTCAAGAAGGCATTGGTAATGACATCATTAGGATTGCAGTGTTTCCATTCTCCCATAAGACATGGAAGATAACTATGTTAGTTTGAAGTGTTTCCATTATCTAATAAGGTATTGACGATGATTTCATTGGTTGAAGGTTTCCATTAACCAATAAGGTGTTGGAGATGACTCCATGAGTTTGAAGTGTTTCCTAGCCAATGCCACATAAGCATCAACTTCTCTGATTTTGAAGTGCTTTCATAGCTAATGAGACGTAGCCATTAATTTCTCTAATTTTGAAGTGTTTTCCTAGCTAATGAAGTATAGGCATTAACTTCTTTGATTTTGAAGTGTTTCCATAGCCAATGAGACATAGGTGTTCACTTCTCTGATTTTTTCATAGCCAATGAGGTGTAGGCATTAACTTTTTTTATTTTGAAATGTTTCCATAGTTAATGAGATGTAGGTCTTAACTTCTTTGATATTGAAGTGGTTGCCTAGCCAATGAGGCGTAGGTATTAACTTCTTTGATTTTGAAGTGTTTCCATAGCCAATGAGTCATAGGTGTTAACTTCTTTGATTTTAAAGTATTTCTATAGCCAATGAGGTCTAGGTTGTGGGATTGAAAATGATCACCCCATATAGCAAAAGACCCCTAGGAGCAATCTCAAAATAACAAATAGAATTTGAAGCTGGTTTGAATGCGCAATCAGAAATTGTGGAAACATGATTTTCAATAGGCATAAGTTTCTATTGTTAGTTATCCTAACAACTATCATAAATCTTCTAAAATGAGAAACCTAGCTAATAAAATAGAGACAAAAAAAATAAGAAATTATAATTTGATTGATTTGAGAAAGGATACATGGTTTAAGCAAGAGCATACCCTTACCTTACAATGAAATGAATTTAAATTTGTAATCATGAAAGAATATGAAATGAGACAAAGGAAATGGAAAAGAAGCTTTGATGTGTGTGTCGTCTCACTACTGTGCACTGGACCATGAGGAGTTTAACCCAGATGGATCTTGACTAGATCCTCGGTGTGTGTTGATAATTTGGTTGATTATAACATCCAAAGGGACATGAAAGGAGAATAAGGATGCTTGGAATGTTTCCATTACCTTTAAGCAATAGCTAACTTCATCTTGGTTTTAAGTGTTTCCATTAGCTTTAAGCATTTGCGATAACTTCATCTTAATTTGAAATATTTTCGTTAGCCAATGAGGCATCAGCAATAACTTTATCTTAATCAAAGTGTTAGCTTGATGGCATTGGTGGTTACCTTCTTTTGATAACATTGCTAATGGCTTATCGAGTTTAGTTCGAAGTGTTACCAATAACTTAGAGCATTGGTGATTAACTTCTTTTGATGGTGTTACCGATGACTTATCAAGTTTAGCTTAAAGTATTGTTGATAGCTTTAAGCATTGGCGATTAACTTCTTTAAGTGGCATTACTAATGGCTTGTTAGGTTTAGCATGAAGTATGGCCAATAGATTTGAGTATTAGCGATGAACTTCTTATGAACAAGGTGTCTAGTTGATTGACTAACCGAGTTCAAGCTTGCCTTTGGTTCAATTTGATTTGATAATTGATGGCCTCTTAGGCATGTTGTCAATTGAATTTAAAGTATTGCTAATACTTTTGGATTGGCTTAGCTTTAAAGTATGGACTATAGCTTTAAGTGTATTGTTAGTTGACTTCATTTAAATAAGGTATGTGATTGACTAACTAAGTGAGTTCAAACCTACCTTAGTTCAATATAATTTGAAAGAATGATTAAGAGCCTTAGCTTTATGCTAATCATCTTCAATTTGATAGTCAATAGCCTTTCTTGACTTGTTGTCGATTAAATTTGAGGTATTGTTAGTAGCTCTAGCTTATTGTCGATTAACTCTAACTTGATTTTGGTTTGAGTCTAATTTGGTTCAGTTTGAAGTTTAGACTTGATTTTGATTTAGGTCTAGTTTGATTTAATTCAATGTTCAAAACTTGATCTTAATTTGAATATTATTTGATTCAGATCAATGCTCAGAACCTAATTTTAATTTAAGTATGATTTGACTCAATTCAGGTTGGGCTCGACCTTGTGTTGGACCCTTATTGATTTCTTAATGGATCCCTAACGAATCTTGGATCCAAACCCTTGATGGGTTCTTATTAGATCTTTAGTGGGTCTTGGATTTGACCCATAATGAGTTCTTGATGGACCCTTAACAAATGTTGGATTCAATGCTTAATGGGCTCTTGATGGATTTTCAATGGATTTTAGATCCAACATTAATTAAGTTTTTGATGGATTCTTAATGGATCTTAGATCCAACCCTAACTAGTTTCTTGATGGGTCCTCAGTGGTCTTGGATCCGACTCTTGATGGGTTTGTATTATATCCAAGCTCAACCTATTTATGGGTTTCGGTTTGAACCTTAATGAACTTGGGCTCATGCTCAAGTTGATTTAATTTTAATTTGATTTTGGTTTAGGCTTGATTTGATTCTAGTTCAGGTTTGACCTGATTTTGTTTCAAATATGATGTAGTTTTGGTTTGAATTTGAGTTCGATTTGACCCAATTAGTGTTCAGTTCAAACTTGATTTAACCCAAATAGGGTTTGCTTCGAGAATGGTTTAACCTAATTAGGGTTTGATTTGAATTTGGTTTGGCCCAATTAGGAATTGATTCAAACTTGATTCAACCCAATTAGAATTTGATTCAAACTTGATTAACCCAATTAGATTTTACTTCAAATTTAATTTGATTACGAATTGACCCGATTTGAATCCAATTGGGATAGGTTTGAACTGATTTGATTTAGATTAACTCAATTTGGATTGAGATCCAGTTTGATTTGAGTTTTAGTTCATCTAGTTGATCAATTTGGGTCTATTTGGTGGTCCATTTAAGTCAAATTGATTTAATCAATTTATTTAATTTCACTTACTCAAATCAGCTTAATTTCAACATGATTAGATCTATTTACTTAATAGATTTATGCTAATCAATTTTAATTAATTTGGTTCAAGAGCCATTGAGCTGTCATAATGATTTTAGGTGAGTCCATGGACTGACCTTGAATAGTATTAGACTTTTTACGAGCTCGCAGGCTAGTTTTGAGTCAACTTAGACTTAGGTGAGCCCACAAATTAGCCTTGAGTCAATTTAGACTTTAGGCTAGCCTATAGGTTGGTCTTGAGTCAATTTAGATGTGTGACAACCTTGCAAGCTGGCCTTTGTTTAAATAGATACTCAATAAGCCCGCAGGTTGGGCTTAGTCCAAGTGGATGTTTGGTAAGTCCATAACCTGACCTAAGTCTGAATATATGATTGGCGAGTCCATGGACTGACAAAAGTTTGAATAGATGATCAGCAAGCTCACAAGATGGCTTTAGTCCAAATAAACACTTGACGAGATCACAAGCTGGCCTTAGTCAGAATAGACATTTGGCAAGCCTACAAGCTAGCCTTAGTCCAAATAGACATTCAGCGAGCTCTCAGACTGGCCTTAGTCTGAGTAGATATTTGGTGAGTCTGTAAGTTGTCCTTAATTCTAATAGATATATGGCAAGCTCACAAGCTGGCCTTAATCCAAAGACATTCGGTAAGCCTATGGTCTAGTTTTAGTTTGAGTAGACATTCAATAAGCCCACAAGTTAGTCTTAGTCCAAAATAACTTTTGAGTGCATCCACGGGTTGACCCTAGACTAGAGCTAACTTTTAAGCTAGTTCACAGGTTGGACCTAGGTCGGTGGTGATGGCACAAAAACCGAGGCAAGTGAATTCTCCTTTTTTTTGCATCAACTCATTTTGCTTCTTCTTTATTTTTTTTTCTTTTTATTTTCCCTTCTTTTCTTCTTTCCCCTCAAACCCATGCTTTCTTTCTCCTCTCATCTGGATCTTCACTAGAGCTTTAAATTCGAGCAAAATCTGACATGAGGTGGATGTAGCCTTGAAGAAGTTCAGACCCTCCACCTCAAATCTTGGCCAAATCTAGCCAAATCTTGGTCGGGCATGGCCACAAACAATAGCAAATAGGTGGCTGGAAATGCCACTGATGCAACTGGAGTTGGAGAGAAGGCAAGATCGGTGGAGCTTTGACAAGGTGGCGATAGTGGTGCAAAACATGGGTGGTAGGTTGCAAAGGTAGAGCTTGGATGAAGCTCATGCGGACGGAGGCCTAGAGGAGCTTTGGACCAACAACAAACATGGAAAGCCACATAAGCATAGGTCAGGAAATGCAGGGGTGATGCGAATAGAGGCATGCCTCGGTTGGTAGAGCAAGTCAGTGCGAGAAGTAGTCACGAGCTGGAGGCATGCCCCAGTCAACAAGCAGGGGCAAAACTAGCAAGCAGGTGGGTCTCTGAGTGATAGGGTTTGAGCTAAGTGATGAAGGGGTGGACAAGGAGCTTTGGGGCTAGGTTAGGCCAACAATGTTCTCTCGGTGGAAACAACAATACCTTGTCTTGTTAAATTTTGTCAAGTTGTACGATGGGGTAAGGCCTCCGTTGAAAGTCTTAATGCTCAACCTATGTAAGGACCTCAGTACTGGAGTTATTTTGTAGTGTAGAAGCCTAGAACTCAAGTTGAGACTCCCTTCATTCGGTTCTTTGCATTTTGGTTTAGGGTTGTCCTCCCGAGGCTCTTTTTTTTGCTTGCTACTACCTTCAGACTTCTTAATTAAAATGACTTCTTTGACATTGATATGCTCTCTGACTAGCTGAATGAACTCTGCTAGGCCTTTTATAGGTTGGCAAGCCATTTCATAGGCCATCTGAGGTTGCTAAATTCTATTGATTGTAGCAGTAAGGACAATGGAGCTATCCGACTTAGTCACTTCTAATTGAGCCTTGTTGAAGTGAGCCAAATGCTCCCTAAGGTTCTCACCCTCCTTTTGCTTCAATATTAGCAGTGTCAACGGGTCTTTTCATCAAGGTACTAATGAGACAAACTGCTCTATAAACTTGTTTGATAAGTCATTGAAACAGGTAATTGAATACCTCGGAAGCCCGATGTATAAAGATTAGCTCAAGCCCTGCAAGGTCATAGAAAACTCCTTATATATGGTGGAGTCTGATGCACCTTGTAAAATTATGGCATTCTAGAATGTGTGTTGATATGATCTATTGGGTCTTTAGGGCCATCATATATCTTATATGGAGGCTGTTGAAACTTTGGCTGAATGGAAGAATATGCAATCCTGGGGATCAAAGGAGTTTCGTACCTCATGTGGCCCATATGGCCTAGGACTCTAGATCTTTCTCGAGTTGCATATGCCATAGTCTCTCTCTTGGTATCATAAGCATCCCTAGCTAACACTCAACTAACGTATCAAAAATAAGCGACTTCGTTGTTGGATCATAGGTGGGGTCACACTCGCCATAGTCCCTCAAGGGGTGATACTACAGGGAAAATGTTGCCAATGGCTCATGGTAGCTTGGATGTTATTATGCACTAAAGTGCAGCTGGCTTGCAATGTGATGTTGCGACTTGCGTGTTTGGTTTGGAGTTGAATTTTGTTATTGTTGAGTTTGCAAGGCCTGCATAGTCTACAGTCGAACCTCTAGTAGTTACATCATTTGTTGCACGGTGGTGGCTGGGGTTTGAAATTCCTGTTAGCTCACTAGGTTGTTGGGCACTGGAGGTACCATGGTACCATTTGTAGGGGAGATCCACAATGATCTGGGGCAGCCTAAATGCCGAAGTGGCTTATTGAACGGGCACACCCAACCTATTTGGTGAGTTATGGAATACCATCAGTATGAGAGTCATCTACCCCTAGGTGGATTCTTCGACAATAAGGGTCATGTTGCCTTGGGCAGGATGGTTGAAAAATCAAGAAAGATCTTTTTGATTAGCTGGAAAGAGAAGAAAAGCATATTTCAATAAAAGCATCAATTTATTGACGGAGCCCAATTCTCCACTTGTTTTGGTTCTAGAGGCTCCTTGAGATCGATCTACTAGGTCACTCTTCCGCTAATCTATAATAGAAGAAAAAGTAAGGAGGACCATCAAGAAGTTTTTGGTGACAATCGCTTCCATGCTCAAGTCAATTGTGGGCATGTAGAGTATATTGTAAAAAGGAGAGAGGTATTAGTTCTTATCTTTTTAGGAGTATATGCAAATCCTATGATCTAAAGGCCGTAATCTTTCTAGATTATTTGTGACAAATTGCTATAGATCCTGGATTTATCAAGATTTCCTTCTGGATAAGAGTCCATAATGATTCAAACTTTGGTTTGCTCATACTGAGATATTTCAGATCAATAGATACTCAGTGTAATTTCTTTACAAAAATCTTTAGTCAAGGACATTGAGCTTCTCATACCTCGATGTTGGAATAAGCCAGGCCCCTTGCGGCCCATGTGCTGAGAGCTCTTTGTAACTTAGTCTCAAAGCAATTCTTGACCTTGATTGTATTAGCTTGCAACCATTCTAGAATTTTGTTCTTGTTGACCCTTTAAGTTGCCAAGGTAGCTTGTTCACCAAGGTGAACGAGGTGAAGAAGCTTGCCCATGGGAACATCATTTGTAAACCTCTCCTTAGAGGAATTGCTCCCTGGAGTTGCAAAATTCACTTTTGAAGGACAATCTCAACATGATCCCGACAAGCTCACCAACTAAGAGTGAAGCCTTCACATTAGCCCCTAAGCGCCAAACAATCACTGGGGGTACGAGAAAGAGAAGGCAAAAAAAAAAAGAATATTATAAGCCCAAGCAGCGGGATATTGTCTTTTTTGCAAAGAATTTAGAGAAAATTTTAGCTTTGCACAATGATGCATTGGTCATTTTGGCAATTCTGGATGGCTATGACAATGTATCATGGTGGATTCAAGAAGCTCAATAAATATTTTATTCGCTTGAGCATATGATCAAATGAAAACTGAGCAAAAACTAGAATCGTACATCAGTAGGACCCTTACTGAATTTGTGGGGAACTCAATTACTCCAATTGGCACAATCGACTTACTCCTTACGGTCAAAGAGGATTCTAGGAGCACCATAATCAAATCAAAATTCAAGATGGTTCACATATGCTTCACTTACATTGTGATATTGGGCCGACCAGCACTCAATCAACTCCAAGTAGTAATCTTTTTTTTTTTCATTTAATTATGAGATTTTCAACTAAACTTGGTACAGGTGAGGGGTGGGGGGACCAAATCTTGATGAAAAAGTGTGAAGCAACTTATTAGCACAACAACCCCAATCAGAAGTGTAAAGCATCAGTGGTAGCAAACGTCAATGAGCTTGCTATTGGGCTAAAAATCACTAGAGCTAAACCTAAGAAGTGGCTTGGTGAAATCAAAGAGTTTTCCACTAAACCCAAGAAGGTCTTTGCTGAACCTATGGAGCAGCTCATCAACCTTGTTGTTGACAAGAGCCCTGGAAGAATCTTAAAACTCAAGGAAAATCTTGTAGAACCGTTACGCACTGAGCTAGCAAATTTTTGCAAAAAAGTCAAGTATGTCTTTGCTTGGTCTTTTGAGGACCTACCTAGCATTGACCCTTGCATGGCACAGTATGAGCTTGCAGTAATAGATAATAACAAGTTAGTCAAGCAAAAAAGAAGGCATTTTATCCTCAAACGATAAAAAGCCATCATTGAGGAGGTAGGCAAACTTCTTAATACAAGGTTCATCAAGGAGGTTCATTACCCCGAATGGTTAGTAAATATGGTCATGGTGAAGAAGTTCAATGGTAAATGAAAAATGTGTATTGACTTTACCAACCTGAACAAAACTTATCCAAAGGACAATTATTTTCTACCAAAGAGAGATTAGCTACTAGACTCTACTTCGGGTCATCAACTCTTAAGCTTTTTGGATACATTCTTGGGCTATCACTATATTTAAATGCACCCCAAAGATAAAGAGAAAACTACCTTCATCGCCAATTAGGGCACCTTCTATTATGTTGCAATATCTTTTGAGCTAAAGAATGCTAGAGCAATATACCAAAGAATGGTGAATAAAATTTTTGAGCCTCATCTCGAAAGGAATATAGAGGCATACGTGGATGACATGCTAATAAAAAGTCTCCATGCCAAAGGACACCTAAAAGATTTAGAAGAAACTTTCAACACACTTCAAAAGTTCAAAATAAAGTTGAATCCAAAAATGTATGCCTTCAAGGTAAGCTCGGGAAAAATTCCTTAGCTACCTGATTTCAAAACAAGGAATCAAAGCCAATCCAAAAAATATTAAAGCAATCATGAATATGAAACCTTCGAGCACTACTAAGGAAATGCAAATGCTCAAAATAGGATTGGTGGCACTCAATCTATTTCTATCTAGGTCAAGTGAAAAATGTTTGCCTTTCTTCAAAGATCTAAAGCAAAGTTTGGGATTTGAATGGATAAAAGTGTATGATCGAGCCTTCAAAGATCTCAAAAGATACTTGGCTAAAACACCCTTATTGCTAAGATCCGAATCAAATGAGATACTATTCCTCTATACAATAGCCTTGGACCAAGTGGTCAGCTTGGTCTAAATAAGTGATTGAGAGGGGAAGTAACACCCCATATATTACATGAGTTGTACTTACAGAGGCAGAGACATTATATCCTCCATTAGAGAAATTGGTGTATGTAGTACTACTAGAAACTTGGAAACTTTGTTCGTACTTTCAAGTATACTTGGTCACAGTGCTCACCAATCTCCCACTAGCAAATATTGAAAAAGCTGAAAACCTTAAAAAGATTACTCAAATAGTCCATCAAGTTGAGTTAGTTTGATGTGACTTTCAAAGCTCGACAAACCATAAAAGCTCAAGCTCTAATAGACTTCTTAGTTGAGATTATATCATACCCGAGAGGACCAAAAATTAAACCATCAGAGGTTCGAGTTGACAGCTCATCATGTGAATCAAGCTCTGAAAATGGAGCCATCCTACATAGTCTAAATGGGAGAATGGTTGAATACTCAACTCGCTTAGAATTTGAGGTTTTGAATAATTCTACTAAATACGAGACATTCCTTCTCGAATTATGCATGGCCCTTATAGCTAGAGCTAAAAAAACTCAAGGTATATAGTGACTCCCAGCTTGTTTGTTTGCAGGTTACCAAGGAGTATGAGGCAAAAGATGCCACCATGCCTCATACCTAGTTGAGACACAAAAACTCATGGCCAAAATAGACCGAGTAGAAGTTTGTTGGGTACCTCAGGATAACAACATGAAAGCAAATGCCCTTGCATGACTAGCCTCAACTTTGTCAAGCTCGATATCGAGGCAAATTTTCATGGAAAATCTATGCTAGTGACTATTCAGAAGCTTCTATGGTAAATGTGATAAGCACCAAACCTAGCTGGTTTGACCCCATAATTTCTTGTCTCATAGAAGGACAACTCCCTAAATATCCAAGACAAGCTCATAGGATCAAGAGATTGGCTCAAACTTTGTATCAATAGATGGAGTGCTGCATAAAATTTCTCTCGCAACCACTCCTCTGCTGCAGAAGACCTGAGGAGGTATATAATGTCCTGTGTGAAGTACATGAGGGGATTTGCAAAGATCTTGCCCACAAGCTCCTTAGATAAGGCTATTATTGGCTTAGTATAGTTTTTGAGGCATCCAAGTTCATTTCTAAATATGAACAATGCCAAAGACATACCTTGGTATACCATAGTCTAGCACTTCAACTTTAGCAAACTTAAACCACATGACCTTTCGATCAATGGAGAATGAACATCTTAGGTCCTTTTCTAATATACTCAAGACAAAAGAAGTTTTTAGTGGTAGCCAAGTGGGTGGAAGCCGAGCATCTAGCAGAATGTAATTTGTAGGTTCAAACTCTCACAGATGTTGGTCACTGATAATGGAAAGCAATTTGATAGTACAAGATTTAAGGAGTAATATAGTAACATCTAGATAGTTTAGCTGAGGTAATAAATTGAACCCTTCTTTTAGGTATAAAGAAGTGCTTGGAAAGAGCAAATGGTGCCTAGGTTGAAGAACTATGACATATCTTGTGGTCTTATCAAACTTGGATGGCAATAAGCAAATCCCATTTTATGCTGACCTACGGGGTCAAGGTAGTCATACCTATGGAGATTGGACTCACATCTCCATGAGTTAGAATTCATTATCTTGAGATAAACGAGGCAAATCTCTAAGTAAGAGAGAGCTCATCTCAAAACTTGGGAGAAGCTCACACTAGGATAGTCGAGTACAAGGTAAATTGCGACTAGGCAACTGGGTGCTTGTTGAGCTAAACTTATTGATTGAGTCTTGGGGAAACTATCTCCAAATTAGATAGGCTCATTTAAGATCTCCCAGTCTGTGGTACAAAGAACATTCAAAATCGAGCACCCAAATGGCAAAGTGCTTCCTCGAACTTAGCATGTTGGCAACCTTAAAAAGTTTTATCTTTAATATAATCTCTTATTTACTTTAGAAGATTATTTGTTACCTCACTCAAAAAATCTGGCTTTGTTGGGCTAAGTGTCCAACCAAGTTCTTTGATAACCCCATGAGATATTACTCAAAAAATCTAACTTTGATGGCCTAAGTGTCCAACCAGGTGCTTTGGTGACTCGATCAAGGTATTACTTAAGAAACCTAGCTTTGTTGACCTAAGTGTCCAACCAGGTGCTTCAATAGAGGTATTATTCAAAAAACCTAGCTCTGCCAACCTAAGTGTTCAACCAAATGCTTCAATAACCCTACCTAGATATTACTTAAAAAATCGGGCTCTATTGGCCAAAGTGTCCAACCAAATACTTCAGTGACCCCACTGAAGCATTACTCATAAAACCTAGCTCTATTAGTCTAACTGTCCAAGTAGGTGTTTCAATGACCCCATCAAAATATTAATTAAAAATTTTGGCTCTACTGACCTAAGTGCCCAACTAGGTACTTAGTAACCCTACTGAGGTAATACTCCAAAAAATCTGGCTTTGTAGGTCCTAAGGTCCAACCGGGTGCCTTGGTCACCCGACCAAGGTATTAGCTATTAAGCTAATTAAAGTTTTGGTTTAACTATGTACTCCAATACTCAGCCAAAGTTGAAGGTAACTCCTTTACTCTATGAAGATCTCCACCATAGGAGAAGTGCCCAACCCTAGATGCTCCAAGGCAAAATTGAAGGGGGTGAGTCTTTAAACATCAGCCCAACATCAGAATAATGAGTCAGGGTACTAGCCAAGACTATTAGCGTAAGAAAACATTGGATAGGAATCGATCAAGGTCAGAGACACAGTCAAAAAGAATTTGACAAAAAGTCCCAAACAAATGAAAACAAAGAGTTAGAAAAGACAAAAATTTCATTGACCTTTGAGGAAAGACTAGTATAAAAATTCTTTCAAGAATAAAGAAAGTACAATTAGTCAAAAAGTATGTGGAGGCTCGAAAGACTCTGCCAGCTTGATTAGCCCTAGGTTTCCCCCCTAGGCCTCTCTCACCTTATCCACTCGATCTCCTTTTGGATAAGATTCTCATACACCCACTTGAGGCACCAAACTCTCAAGTCATCATAGAGTTTAACTCAGAAGTTGTCAGGCTCAAACTCAGGATCACAGTGAGTTTGCTTCAGTGTGCCCCAATAGACAAGGTACCCTTTATTGAAAATATGTGGTGAGCTTCCCACGCTCTCAGAGATATTCATCATTAGCCTTGTACTCTGAGAGGGCCTACATCTAGGCCAACTTCAAAGTACTAGAATATTCTTTACTTTGAAGGTGCATGGTGACTGCTTCAAGTTTGGCATTGTCTTGGACAGCCCAATACTAAATCTCTTGGTCTTCTAGACTGGACAAAGCCGGTTCTCACTCAACTATAAGGAGATTTTTATCCTCCTCCATCTTCTTCTTAGTCTCTTCCATGCTAAGTTGGAGAGACTTAAGTTGAGAATGAAGCAAGGCCACCTCTTCCTCAGCCTTGCTCTTCTTGGCAATGCCTGGCCTCTGAGCCTCATAAAATTAGCACCCTGTGTACCAAAAGGATTGTAGGGACTATAGATAAACCTAAGGTTATACTATGATGCAAGAGAAAAAAGAAAATCATTCAAATAAAGGCAAAAAAGAAACAAATTCATAAGGGTGCAATACTTGACTCCCTCTAGAAAGAGTTGGGTAAGAGAGAGACAAGCTAAAGCATGATTGGCATCCTCCACAAAGTCCCCAAGGAAGTACTCCTCACCCTTAGTCTCCTCCAAAGAAGACCATCCATGTGCTCTGACATGAGTAGGAGGAGGAGAAGGAGTGAAAGCGATGCCCTTGACATGATCAACCTTCATCGTCAAGTGATGAGAAAGCAATTGAGCACCATCCTTGGCAATCTTGAGTTGACAAGGAGGTGAAGGAGCATGAGGTATTGCCTACCCCTTCCTCACTATCCCTTCACTAGTGTACTGGCTCTCTTCCTCCTCCCTCTTTCTATGGGCTAGATATATTGGTTGGCAATCAGTAGGAGCCTTCAACTCAGAGAGTCTCTTGCCAGAAGATGCTATAGATGCTCGAGGGACACCCCTCTACTACTTCAAGCCCTCATAAATGATGAGATTTAGCCAGACCTTGCACAATTACATTTCATGATCAAACCAAGTAAAGATAAGAGACCTGTACTAAAATCATAAGGAATGAGATGAAGGTCGAGAGTATAAACTCACTTGAAGCCAAGGGCAGAATGGTCATGCGAGCCTTTGAGGGATGAGACACCATCAAAGCAGAGCGGTTACCCTAAATAGATGGACCCCAATTAGCCTCCCAAGCCTCTCTTGGCATGGATTTGATGGCTTTTCACCCCAGGAGGTCGATGTCGAGGCTAAGTGGGGTAAAGAGGACATTCTTGTGGGTAGTGACATCAACTCTGAGGCCTCAAACATAGTAGAGATCATGTCTATAAGGGGGTTATCTCTTCCCTTAGAGTAGGAGATCTCCTTCTAGAGATACAGGGAGCAGAAGGGGATACCATTTGAAAATGGATTTTTATATGGGAAAAAGCAAAGCGCAAAAAAGCTCTCCTAAGTGAAGAAAAAAATTCTAGGGATCCTTATATAAGATTCCTCTGACTGTCTGATCATCCCAACATGGCTTTACCCAGGTCATTGAAGTCCAAAGGGCAAAAATTTCAAAAGCCTCCACTCAGACCCAAGAGACACGTATCCACCATCTAGTTAGGAGTAACCTTGGGAAGAGAAATTGAAAGGCATGCAAAATGTTTCTTTGATAAATAAGCAAACTATCATCTCGAAGGAGGGCAAGGCCCAAATAATTACTTGGGATTTGATAGAATAGTGATTTGTTTCCCTAAGCAAGGTGATGATTGATGTCTCACAAAGGTGGAGAATTGATTCTTGAAGATTCATCAGACATCTAAAGGAAGTAGACTTTCTCCTAGTCACCCTGAACACTGAGTCCTAGAAGCTCGGTATTTAGGTTTGGGGGGCATTGTTGATACTTCAAAGTAAATTGATTGAGTCAAAAGGGTCAATGAGAATAAAACCCTAGACCAGTCATAAATCAATGCACTTGAGGTGAAGAACCACCTTGAGATTGAATTGCAAAGAGTTCTCAACACATGGACTGCAAGAGGTCCCATTTATTCCAACACTGAGCTATGAGAAGCTTGGTATCCTTGATGGAAGGTTTTATAAAGAAATTAGACCGAATACCCATTGATCTTGATTATCTCAGTACAAGTAGATCAGAGTCCAAATTATTATGGACTCTTATCCGAAAGGAAATTTCAATAAATTTGGGATCCATAATAATTTGTCAAAAATAATTAGGAGAGATTATGACCCCTAAGTCATAGGATTTGAATACGCTCCACAGCCTATAAAATACAACTACCTTTGAAAATATAAGAACTAATGCCTCTCTCCTTCCTAAAATATACTCTGTGTACCCACAACTAACTTGAGCATCTATAGTAGCCACCGTCAGAGAGTTCCCAGTGGTCCTTCTCACTTTTTCTTCTATTGTAGATAAGCGAAAGAGTAATCTAGCGGATTGATCTCGAGGTGTCTCTCAAACAGAAATTGGTGGAGAATCGGGCTTTGTCAATAGTTCCCATCTTGAGTTGTCTTGGTTAAACATGATCTATCCCAAGTTTGGATTAATTAAGACTCAAATTCAATTTAGGTTGATTCCAAACCCAAGTCATCAGTTTTGTGACTAAAATAGATGATCAATTGGGCTATCAGTCAATTGGCTGGAAAGGTGTCACTCCAGTTTCATCAGAATTGGACGACCAGCTAAGGTATTGGACATCTGGTTGGGAATCCAAGTCTTCTTAGTCTATCAAAATTGGTCAACCAATTGGGTTACCAGACAACTAGCTAGGAGTTTTCTACCTATCTTATTAATTTTAGTCAATTTGTTTTAGTCTATTTTGGCTTATTTCATATTTTGTCTTAGTTAATTTGGTTTTGTTCATTTGTCTTGGTTGCATTGGCTTAAGTTTAACATAATTGAGTCATTAAATCGATTTTACATTTTTATCAAGTTTGGTTCAAGAGCCATCAAGCTATTATGATCATATTACAATGAGACCAAAGGTTAGTCTATAGTCTGAATGGTCTTGAGTTTGAAGGTTGGCTTATAAATGTTTGGCAAGCCCGAAAGCTGACTTATAGTCCAAAAGATTGCGAGCTTGAAGGCTGACTTGACTTAGTGAGCCTAAAGGCTGGCCTAATTCAGTGAGCCTGAAGTCTGGCATAATTTGGCAAGCCCGAAGACTGGTTTGGTTTGGCGAGCCCAAACGTGGGTGAGCCTGAAAGATGACTTAATTAGGCTAGCCCGAAGGCTGGTCTATAGTCTAAAATTGTGAGTTTTAGTTATTTTGGTTCTCCTTATTCTTGTTTAAGCTCAAGTGAGCCCTTTGTCAATGTCTCTTTGTCATCTTCAAAGAATTCCATGGAGGGCTTTGAAATTTGAATTTCCCTTGCAAGGGGGCTGCAGGTGGCCATGGTGGTGATGGAGTTTATTGATATGGAAGGAACCATAGGTGGCCACGGTGGTGATAGAGTTCGTCAATGTGCAATGGGCTGTAGGTGGCTGCAATGTTGGTGGAGTTTTGCCAATGCGTAAAGCCATCAGTGGCCACAATGGCGACAGAGTCCATCAATGGGCAAGGGGCCATGAGTGGCCACAATATTGGTGGAATAAAAGGAGTGCTTAGTGATGTTCAACCACCCGGTCCTTCAAGTTTGTCATTCGAATATGAGAAGCAGATTGTTCCTTGAGGTGGTGGTCGGAGCATGGGGCAACAAGAGCATGGGATAGGAGTATAAGGTAGCAATAGTGCAGAGTTCTTGTGGGAAACAAGGGAATAGTAAGAGTAAAGGAGAAAAAAAAAGTAAAGAGAGAAGGGGCCTTACATCTCTTGATGATGCTCTCTTGGTCTCTTCCTTGATGGTGAGGATTCCTCCTTTAATTCATGAAAAATGGCCTTCAAATTCTCCTTTGATTCATATAGAGTTCACCTAAGAATCGATCTTCAATCCTCTCCAGTTCATGTGCTTTAACCCTCTTTATATAGTATTGAGAAGATCTCTAATTTTGGTTGTTGATTGATTTAATTTAAAGATTTGATGGATATATTCTTGTCATAAACCTCATATTTAGATCTTTAATTGATAGATCTCAAGATTGGAATCTCCTTGATTGAAAATTCTGATGATTCTTGATGAATTGATAGAGATTTATTTCCATTTTTAGAATTTTATAAGTGGCCAAAAAGGATTTTTCAAGATTCAATTGGTTTCATAGCCTTGTCTTTTGTTCTCAGGTTTGATATATTATGAGATTGCAATTTCTAACCAAAATTCTCTTGATAGTAATATATTCGGAGAAAGATTGGTTTTCAAATTCGTAGATCATGACCTAAATCAGTCGATTGATTGAGGAACCAGTCGACCGACTGTAAGCCATGACATATCCATTGTGTTAAAATTGGTTGACCGGTTAAGGAACTAGTCGATTGGCTATAAGCCATGATATACCTGTTCTATCAAAATCAGTCAATCGGTTGGAGAAACAGTCATCTAGCTGTGAGTGTGATAGCCCAACTTGTCAAAATCAGTCAATCGGTGTGGCCTGATCTAGTATTTGGGCTTGAAATTTTAGCCCATATTTATTTCAAATTGGACCCCTTCCTATCATGAATTATACTCAAAGTTCAATTTTAATTCTTGTCAAACTCAAAGTCAAAGTTGAGTTATAAAATTAACTTAAACCCTAAACCCTTCGCATCGTTTTCAAAGTTGGAGGGCATGAACGATTGCTAGGTGCTTACCCCTACATCAGCATTCCAAGAGTTGACTATATGAGTGAGAGTAGTCTTGGTTTACCATGTAGAATGGACTTGAGTTGTCACGTGAAGTAAATTTAAGTTGACACACGAAATGGGCTTAAGTTGCCCGTAGGAATGGACTTAGTCAAACATACCCCCAATCGAGTTTCTTGTATTTTCAAATGTCTTAGATTTATATTTTTCAAGAAAAATAATGCTTTAATTTTTAAAATCAGGTTTAATAAAGATTTTATAAATTTTTTGAACCTATTATAAAATTATATATTTTTAAGAGTTTATCTACAAAATTAGTATTTTCTGTTGTAAAATATCTTGAATTTGATGGTTTAAAATCATCCACTATAAAATTATGTTAAAATTAATTTATTTATGAAAAATTTAATTTTTAGGAGTTTATTTACAAAATTATAGTATGTTACTTTTGTGCAAAATTTATACCAAGAACATGGGCCACAAATTCGTGAGAAAATAAGCTAAAAACTGTCTAAAAATAGGCTAAATGTGGACTTAAAATTCAAGTTTTGAATTTTAAAATTTTAAAATTTTGGGCGTTAGAATTTTGTTGCCCAGAACTTGGGAAGCCAGGATGCTAGTGCCTTCTTTTTGGTAGAGAAGCCAAAATCCTGGCACTCATGATTTGGGATGCTAGCTAGCTAACTCTCCTTTTTTGGTGGGGTGCTAGTTAGCGGGTAACTGAATTTTCTTCTAGCCTTTTATTTGAATTCTTTCCAATTTGGATCAATGACGTAGTGCAATCTCCCCCGCCAGATCCCTATGCCATAATCAATTAAAAAATCACCAAAATTTGATAGTCAAAATCCCTCCTAAATAGTTTTTTTCTCAGTTTATAAATACCACACAATTTTCACTAGCAAGAGGATCTGAAAATTATACTAAAAATTATTATTTTGCATAAGAAGATCTCGACACTCTGATGTAGAAAAGGAGTTCCATGATGACTATGCAACTATTGTGAAATCCAAAGTTGAATTCCTTGTTGATATTAAAATTCCCACTGAAGAATTGGTATTTCATCACTATATTCTTTCGATGATATAGGCTACATCTCTCCAATCTTTTTTCCATCTTTCTCACTTCTTTTTATTCCATTTCATACATTTAGATTAGAGTTTTAGTTTTTTTTGTTACATTGTATTTTAAATTTAATCTTTAGATACCAAAAAAGAGAGTAGGGAGGGACCTTTGGGCCCTCCCTATCAAGGCGATGGGTAAGTTTAGGTATATTTATATTTTTATGATTTTATCTATTTTCATAAGTTGGATGCTACACTTGAAAATTTTACTAATTTTTTTTCTCTTTTATTTGTAGATAAACTCAAAAGCAAGGCCACTATGGGTATATCTTATGCCTAGTAAGTAGGCTCCAATATTTTTTTTGGAGATCTCGTATGCTTTATAGGCCGAGCATATGAACCATCAAGGCATGTGCAAACACTAAAAAAGAGTTGAGTCAAATCAAGCTCAAGAACTAGCTCATCATATAACTCAAAACTAAAATTGAATCATAACTAATTGGGGATACCTACATACTTCTCAGCCACATGATAAATATCTCATATTGTACACACTTCTTCATTAAAGTCAAGCAGAACAAGTGTCTTTTGATCATCGGAGAGCAAATACTTCACCAGCATATTATTGGACCTAAGAAGCCATCTTTCACATATTTTCTAAACAACATATCCTATTATAAAAATAATAGAGATGAGGAATACACATCCTTGCCCTTATATCATAAATTCTCAATAAAAACCATCAGAGAGTGAATTTGAGATTATACTGATAGATAATAGCCCTCAAATGATCGTAAAAAAAAGGGTGAAGGAAAATGAGAACGAAGAATAATGGTTATTTTATATTATAAACAAATTTATGAAAAGTGAAAAGGCAAAAAAAGGGAGGTAGTATAGTTGCAAAACAGTGGCACAACAAGTCGCAAGCGGACAGAAGACACCGAGGCTCAGGAGGGCACACAAGTGGGGCAAATGATAAGTCACTTGTGCGGGATGGTGGCAAAGACACCAAGTGCAAGTGCGAGGGGACGTGAGAGGAGGTTATCAAGCTAGCCAATTGGATTTGGAGATCTTCTGGAATAAACTCTTTAATCTAGCGGGGATCATAGATTAGACGAGATCTACTCTTTCTTCTCATTTGAAGAATGCAAATAGAGGGATAATTTGGTCCGAAATAAATTTTGTGTTAAAGTGACAATGCAATATTAGTTTTTTTTTTTTTTTAAGGACCGATGAAACTTATGTGGCACATAGGGGTTTTTAGGAAGGAAAAATATAAAATTGAAGTGGTAAAAGGGATTTAATTTTCATCGCGGTGCCCCATTTAAGTTAGTGTAAATATGGGGATTTGAAGGGTATATGCAAATATATTTCAAGGGTTCAGTTGCAATTAATGAAGTGTTCAGGGGCGGTAGGTCTTAAAAATCCCTTTTGCATCTCATGCGCACAGATCCCGAGTAGGACGCCGCCATCGGATTTATGCCTCGGATGCTCCTCCCAGCACAAGGGCGGGAAACAAGAGAGGGCGGAAATGGAGGGCGAGAGCAGGAGAATCGACTTGCGGAGCCTCGTCGAATCCATCAAAGCATCCGACGTGAGCTCCTCTACTCCTGAAATTAGGGTTTTGCGTTCTCCGATCCATTTCTTTTCTTCGATTTTCTTGCCTGCTTCAATTGCGTGTCGTGCGATCTCGGATTTTTTTTATTCGCTTGGGATTCGACTGTCGCTTGTTTTGGTTTTGGGATTTATTTCAGATTCGAGTTTGGTTTGCTGTTTAAGATGTGAAAAATAGGGTTTTCAGTTTTCACTACTTTTGCGTTATCATTTCAGCACGTATGTTTCAATTGAGGGTCTCCGCACAGCCCAATTTACTATTATTTTTTTCAAGCAAAATGTGGTTGTTGATTGGTTCCAGAAAGGAGCTGATAGCAGGGCGCGTTAATGGATCAAAACTTTCCACCTTATTTTGGTCATTGTAGCTAGCTTTTCAGTTTAGGCGGTTGATGATTGCAATTTATGAGATGAAGAAGCAGTAGATGAAGTGGTCTTCAAGAAGGCTAAATGATATTTGCATTGGCCCCTTCTGTAACACAAATTCCATGCCTGTTTTTGAGATTCATATTAATCTGATATTCTTACACTGGGTTTACATTCATCTGGGATTGCGTTTAGCATATATACTTTTGTTCTTCCACAGGGTTTCTCTCTTTCAAACAGATGAAAAATGCTCATTAAGTTTCAGTGATTTATTGTTTCTTTGACAGGCTTTGGAAACCCAAATTTCCCTTATCAGTCAACTTGGTGAATCGTATCAATCCGAGACATGTGACTTGAGTTTTCTAGTTCAACACCTGACAGTATCCTTTAGCATCCTGTAATGATATTTGTGACAAAATTGTTCTCATATTTGTACGAATTTGGTTTGGCAATCCTAGCTCAATGTTTTCTGTGTTTGACATTATGTTGATTGCAACTTGTTTGGAGGTAAATTTTTGGACTATTCTTGCCGGAAACAACTAGTTTGTCTACTTGGGGGGGTCTCTGCACAGGGCATTCCTTCTTGGATAACAAGTTACTATGCTGAGATAAACAATTTTAGTATCTTAGAACCTACACCAATATATTCAATTAAATGGAAGAGGAATGACTTGCTTTACTTTACCCAGATCAGTTAGCCTGCAATCGACAGCTGGAAGGAGCTGTCCAACTCTGTCAGGAACTTCCTAGAATTTGTAAAGCTGTTTGAAATACCTATATGGAACTGTGTTTTGACACAACTTTTTGGATCTAAATACTGAAATTTATATATGTGAATTGCTTATTTGGAGTAAGCACTTTATGTTGCTTCCTGAGCTCAGTCATGATACTAAATACAAGGCAGCCAATGTCATGTAGTATGCCATTAATTTACCTGTTCTTCTCCAAATGGTGGTTTTACTTTCCTAATGAACTCAACACTGTTTGCAAATATTGAGACTTGAAACATCTCTTGATGGCATGACTCCACTCTATTGAGTAACTGTGTTCTTTGTTGAGGATGATAACACTGTCAGATTTCATTAATTACCTTAACAGAAGTTTGGGAATTTTGGGCGGACTCAACATGCTTGGGTACATCACAGTGCATGTTCAACAAAAAGATAGTAAATATAGCTCTTAAACACTTAGAGCTGGTTGAATCCAATTGCCTCACCCAATTTCTTATACTCAGCACAAAGGTACTTTGAACTGGATAGCTTATTTGTCTGCATATGCAATCCTAGTTTTGTTTCTTCTATTGTTTTATGTAATTGGTGTAAATCGGATAGCTCACCAGAGCCATCTGTTAGGCCAGTGTATGGTGTAGAAAGCATCTCCAGATGACACTAGAGTCGAATGAAGAAGGAAATGAGAAACATTCTAGCATCTTTTTTCAGGTATTCAACACATTGTGCATTCTGTGTATAAAATTTGGTACCTTTATGTTCTTCCTGTATGGAAATAACATAATTTTTGGGAACTCAACATGAAAGACAACCATTTACTCTTTGATAAGAATATAAACAACTACAAATAAGCAAGTATGCTTATGCTGATTATCGGAGATTGGGCCATTATTTGTTGTGCTCTTATCAGTGCTTAAGTTCAATTGCTTCAAATACACATGACGGGTATTAGACTATTATGCATATCCAACACCATGTGATTCACGTACATGTACTACTCTCTTGTCCTATTTTCTTTTAAATTCCTGATGAGGATATGTTCAGAATCACCTGCTAAATGTTAGCTATGCCATCCTAGCTAAGAAGTAATTGTATGTGTAACTAATAGTGGTCTCTTTTTCATTAAATTGGTCATGAAATGCTTTAGATGTTATTCCAATTTCAGCACAATTTCCATGTTCACAATTGCTTGGATCACTTTATCCTTTGTTGATTGTAAGACTTCGGTTTTTGTCAGGGTATTCCTAATCATGCCAAACATTTGTAGTTTCTTTTGCCTTTTGGTTACATTGAATTTCAATTCAACAATCTTATATGAGTCACATTCTCTTTTTGCAGTTAATTTTGGATTCTCTGAATTTATCTTCTGCATTAATTACCACTTTGACCAGATCTCCTATTATTGGGGAAAAAGTGGAGATGCTTATTATTGAAAATTTCGTTTTAGAACAGTTGAATCTGACAAAGATTTCAATATTGAAGATCAAGGTAATATTTCTTATCTCAATGAAATGTGTTTTTATGGGTTGCATAAGCTGTAGTGGAAAGCCTAGAAGGATTGCAAAGCACTGAATATATAGACCAGAGATACCTTGCAGATTGTATAAATCTATTGTGTTTATGTGCAAATTCAATCAAAATTTGGTGCAGCTAATAGTTGGTTTCTAATTATTCAATAAAATTGATATACATATTCTTTGTTTTCATTTTCTTCTCTAAAAAGCCATTTTCGTGACCTTCATATTGATCCTAATTGTTTTCTATTTGTTTTGTTTCTTTTTGCTCAACCATGATTCAACATTTCTGCAGCTAAATTTTAGGCGTAAAAGATAACAAGTATTTGGTGTGCTGTGCAGTTGGTTGCTTCTTTTTGGAGAATTTATGTTTTACATACCATGCTGCATAGATAGTGTCTTACGCTGTTCGATTACTGATTAATTTTCAATTGACATGAATATTCAGTATCTTTTGGAATGAAAATGTTTAACCTTAGTTCATGTTCAAATGAAAATGCTGTTTTACATGCTAGAGTATATGAGGGCAATAGTTTATTTTGGCACCTGTAAATTCCAGAACTTTAATATTTTTCCAATTTTCCCTCATGCTTCTGGAAAGGTTTTCACTCTCTTGCTATTTAGAACATGCTAAAACCATTTATGTTCCACAGAAAATTCATCCCACTGCTTCAGAGGTGCTTAAGGAGGCCCAGGTGGTTTTGGATGATATGGTAAAACTTTGTAGGTCATATTCGAAAGTTATAAAATTAGACTCTAATGAGTTGGACAAGAGACACGAGGAGTTAGTTGATACCACCGGGGTAGATTATGCTGGCCATGTCATCAGCATAACAACTTGCACAATAGAGAACTTGTATGAGCTGGGAACTTTTGCTGCCTCTGGTGGAGGGAATTTGGTGACTGTATTGAATCTGTCATGGAAAGGTGTCATTTCCTTATTGCAACTTTTTAAAGGGATTTTATCTGAAAGGATAAATATAGGTGATATTATACTAACTCTAGTATCATTGGTTGCTGACTCTTTAAGATGTGCTGCTATAGCATGGTCCTCATGCCTAACGAAGGTTGTGACCACCTCTGATGCTAAAAGGGCCTGTCTACCAATAAAGTTCTTTCTGATCAATGCTGTGCGAATTTTTTCTGAATATCCATGTCAAATCATGTGTATATACATGGAAATAGCCCGGTGTGTTTTAACAATCTCTACATTGGGTATCATATGGAGCAATGAAGCACATCTCAGGCCTGCAAGTGAGGCACTAGTAGAATTAGTGGAGCCAACGTCTTTCCTTCTACTGCATACTCTACTAAATTCAGCTGGTGTGAAAGCCGAGGTCAAATGTCTGATTATAGAGTGGTTATTCAAAGATCAAATGGATTCTGATCCAATGCATTTGGAAGAAGGTTTTGATGCTTCTGGAAAATTAACTTCCTTGGATAGCATATTCTCCATGAACTGTGATGCTGTGACTGGATCTGATGCATTACTGCTAGGCCGGATTATGATATTTCTCAGTCTTCTCAAAACCTCTCAAGCTCTCAGAGAAGAAATGGTAGCTGCAATTTCAAAAAAGCTTGATTGGCTTATGGACTTCTTGATGCATGAAGATGTATATTCTTCTATTCTTGGCTTGCAAATACCTGTTTTCTCTTGTTCTGGATCTCCTGAAATAGTTTGGCAATTTATGCTTCCTTTTACTTTGCATGTGCTAAGAACCTTCATGATTGTTGCCACTACATCAATAGTTGCTTGGAAGGAGATGGAAACCTTCCTCTTCCGTAATCTTCTCCATACCCACTTTCTTTGTCTAGAGGTTGTGATGGATCTGTGGTGCTTTTTAATTCGTCATGCAGAACCAGAATTGGTGCTTCACATGATTGATGGATTACGTTCACTCTTGAAAACTGTTGCTTCTTTAGAGTCATCACTTGCTTCCCTTTGTCCTCTAAGAAAGATGGCCAAAACATTATGTGTCATTCTTACTTATGCAGCACCTACCATCATAGACCATGTTTACAGTTCCATTATAAATGATGATGATTCATATTTGTCTTCTGTAATTTCCATTGCATTGTTCATGGAAGGATTCCCATTGTTCTCATTATCAGACAACCTGAAAATGCTTGCCAATCAAAAGATTTGCACCGAATTTCGTGGTTTCATGGAGCAACATTCTAAAGAATATGAGCTGAAAGGTTGTAGTTCCAGTATACATAGCCTACCTGTTTATGCTCTTTCATCTGTATTGCTGTCTTGGTGAGTATCCAATTTCTTTAGAAAATGTAAAATTACTGGTGGTTTCTTATGAAATTCGATTATCTGAAAAACTTATTTCTGCAGCCAGCTTAAGGATTCCTGCATCATTGATGAAAACCTCATTTCACAGGCCTTCAAATTTGCACTCTCTCTGATTCGTAGCTACAAACATGCCACAGAAGATATGAAAGAAAGCCTCGCAAAACTGCTGAGTGCAATCCTGGATATCATCTCAAACGTCAAACATGGTTATGTTTCTGATGAGGTCAGAGCTGTCATTTTGGAGATGAAAACCCTTCTTGTTTCAGGTCCTGCAGTTTTTGATGCTTTATCCTATCAATGGAAACCTTCCATGGCTTCATTCTTGGCAAAGCTTTGTCACATGGAACTTGCAGAAGGTGAAGAGAATGCACTTTGTTCTGCATTATATCACCTGTTCCATGTGTTACTGAGGGAGCGACACTGGGCATTTATTCACCTGGCTATTGCTGCATTTGGTTACTTTGCTGCTCGCACTTCCTGCACTGAACTTTGGCGATTCGTTCCTCGAGATGCAGCTCTTTCTTTTGATGTAGGCACAGGAAATGAAGCTAATGAGGATAGATTCATGTCTGAGTTGAAAGCGTTTCTTGAGAAAGAGGTGGCTTCAAATGATGTTATTCCATGCAAAGAGCAGCTTAGACTTCTTGCTGTGGAAGGGAAGATGCTGAGGAAAAATTGTATGATTATGAGTACCATTTCCCAAGTTTCTGGGTCTGAAACACCATGGGCTCACAATGAAGACTGTGTGAAGACCAAGAGAAGAAAGCTTCAAGTTCCAGATGGAATAAGTGAAGGGATGGGATTATTGCTGAGTGGTTTGAAGATTATGAGGGATTCTCTTGCAGAAGCTGACTCGATGGAACTGAAAGAAGCATTCTCCACTCATATCTCTTGCCTCGAGGATGTCATTTCTCAAATGATGAATCTCTGACATTTGTTTAAGCTGTGCTCCATCTGCTTACAAGATGTCACAAACATACAGGATGAGATGAGGCTATCAAAAGCTTTGAATTTTTTGTCCTGTTTGATGGAATATCAGGAGTCCTGATTCCTCGGTCCAATTTGTAAGGTAAGATAGGAAGCTTTTCTCTTTAAGATGGAAAAAAACCTGTTACAATTGGAATAGAATTCGCAGTTTACTTCTTTCTCTGTCCTCTTATGTACTTGTTTATTTGAAGCTTGCTTAGCTTTTGATTTGGCAAAGTGCCAAAAATATTGGTTTCACATTAGATTTAGGGCGATGAACAGGCCAGACCCACGCGACCCAAATTTTTCATTACTGAGTTGGGCCTTTGCCAGCTGTCTGACACCAGCCTGTATACCACCCATTTAGGATGGATATAGGAGAGGTCACAACAAGACAACCGTTGCAGGATAGTTAGACCATGTGACATGGAAGTTGTTTCCTAGAACATTGTGGATTTAGCGAGGCTCTATGTCAAGAGGTGTTCCTAAACTAGTTTGGATCTCAATATATTTTTTGATGTTTGCATTGATTTTTCCCCTTATTACTGACCTAGATAATAACTATACTACATGAAATAGAAAACATATCTTCGAATTTGTTTCCTGAATGAATTTGCGTGTTATATATATACATAGAGAGAGGAGGAAGGGTGGAGATGCACATGCCATTGAATAAAGCTAGACCTTATACAATGGAAGGCTTCATGTGAGGACCAGTCTCCACAACCACAAAACTAATAGTCTAGCTCATGATACACTATAAATTAAGGACAAGAGCACAAGCGGCTCCCCCAGAATCAAGGAGCTTGCCTTGCATGCCCTACCAACTACCCAGGTGATCTCAATACCCCCACAAACCCCAACAAATCACATTATTGGGCGCATCATGCCTCCCTTTATACAATTAAACCCAGGGTCTTCTCCTTTGCATAGACATCCTTTTCTTTATCAAAATTTGCAGAGTTATCCTTGAGGTCTTGCTTCATTAGATGTCTTAAATATACATAATTCTGTACCCCCTAAATACTCCTGCTCAGTCCACTTTGATGGCAACATCACAATATTATTCTCTTCATCATCCCTTCGCCAAGTAGCATTTCAAAAATCCATGAATTATCCAGATTTGAGGGTTTTGTATGCAATTAGACATGATTTTGGGGAGAAACATGCAAAAAACATTCAATGAGAAAAGTTGATGGAGAACAGCACTGGTTTGGATATGATAAAGGCACTGATTCTAAAACCTTGGGGGGAAGAGCAACAAAAGCATCTTTGACTAGGCATCTAAAAGGGATAGGACTCGTTCCTTGCCAGTAGAATGGACCTAATTTTTTTTTAAACAGAGGCAGTGGCATCACAGGAGGACAAAAAGATCCAGATTCATGGGTGGTTTAGGCTAAGGGAATTCAAGGGCGGTCCCTGGCCTAGAGAGAGAGAGAGAGAGAGAGAGAGAGTGGCCCATCAATAGAGTAGACCCCTCCCACCACTGCTTTGCACTGGTTTGCTCTGTCCTCACTGTTGTGAGATCAGCTCTTCTTTTAGGATAGCAAACAACCCTTTTCTCAAATATCCATCATTTCCCTTGATTTGATTTAAAATTTTTCTTTTGCACAGAAGATAATTAGCAGGACACTCCCAACCTATTCTCGGTTCTGGGCTATTGTTTGGTAATGACTACTAGGATTTCATTAAAAACTAGAAATAAAACTTATCATAAGAAAGTTTTTTATTTCTGTGTGCCAAAAGTTTAAGGGAAAATGGGTAGCTGAAATGTACTTTTTTTTAGTTGTAACTTTTCTATTTTATCTTGATCTTTGTTTAAGTTCTGTTGTGTCCTGATCTATTTTCTTTTTTCAGCCTTATTGAAGCTTTTATACTGTATCTGTATTCATTTGGGCAAATATGGATATTTGTATCGTTCTGATTCACATTCAAATCAAATTGAAGCAAATTTGGATCCAAACTTTAACTTCCAATGACAATCCATATTTGTATTTGTGTCCACCTGACAAAACAGATACAAAAATAAATATTTTTCTATGGCTAATTGATGTAGGACGCTCAAAGAAAGTTCAGAAATATCAAAAGAAACTAATTCAGAAGTCAAGGGGACATAAAAAATGATTTGATTTATTCTTTTATTTAACTTAGGATTTATCTAACTTAGTATATTCCTATGTTGAAATTCTCTTCATTATGATGTCATGAGTCTCTTCTAATATGAGTCAATTAAGTCTTATTCGCGGATTCCACTAACCCAAGATTAATTTTGAGTTGAATTCTATTCAGTTTAGGACTTGGGGAAGATAAATCATTATTTAAGATTTTATTTTCGTAGGTTAACTTATTTAGGATTTCTATCAACCCAATTAATGGATTCAAGTTGAGTTGTATTCAGTTTAGGACTTGGGAAGTTAGAAACTTACTCAAATAGGACTTCTTGTATTTGTATAAATAGGCCTTCAGCCTATGGACGGGGGAACTACTATTATTCTTAATAAAGTTCTACTTTAGTGAATTTTTTCTTTTATTTGTGGATTCAAGGAGTTTTTAACAGAAGCAACGGTGTTTTCCTCGTTTACCATATTTGTTGCTACGTCAAGTGGTATCAGAGCGAGACTCTTCTTGCTTAATGTCTAACGACAACGCAATCAATAGCAACTCTAAGGACGGTACTCCGGTGGATAATCACATCAGCTGTGAGTATTTTGACTCGACCATGGAGGCAATTCAAAACTCACTTGCAAGCTTGATACTAAGGATAGATCAACTTGAAGGCTTGAATCAACCACGTCGACAGATCGATGAAGTGACTTGTGATTCAATTGGTCGAGAAAAGGTTTCGCAAGTAAATTCAAAAAGAGGGGGGGGGAGGTGTTGTCATCAGCATAGTGGGAACGCATCTAGTTGGAAAGGACATGCCAAAATAAAGCTCCAATTCGAGCATGACCACGAATGAAGGCTCTTCTCAAAAAGCAATTTCTTCCCATAGATTATGATCAGGTACTCTTTCAGCAATATCAAAATTGTCGACAGGGTAATCGCAGTGTGAAAGCATATTCTGAGGAGTTCTATCGCCTATCGGCATGTAATAATCTAGCAGAGGTTGAATCCCATTAAGTGGCAAGATTCATTGGTGGGTAACGCACAACCATCCAAGATAGGATTTCTTTGCAATCTATTTGGATGGTTAA
Organism: Trichopus zeylanicus subsp. travancoricus; assembly: GCA_005019695.1. Lineage (NCBI taxonomy): Eukaryota > Viridiplantae > Streptophyta > Magnoliopsida > Dioscoreales > Dioscoreaceae > Trichopus > Trichopus zeylanicus. The sequence continues at coordinate 68,203 of RXID01015484.1, read as the reverse complement.
TGAGGTTGTGAGAAGTGCAACTTGTGTGGAATTCCAATTGGAGCGACTTGACATCAGAAATTAGGTGGGGAGAACAATTGGTGAGAATTCAAAAGGAGCATAATCTATTCTAAATAGAGGTGCAGCTACACAATCTCCTTGACCTCCCACACAAGTGAGTCTTGAAGCTAGACCTACAAGACCATCAGGAAACACCACATCAGTAGAGAACTCAAGTTCAAATCTTGATCTAAAGTGTTATTACTGTGAAAAATTTGGACATCGTTCTAATATTTGTCCAGCACGACAGCCTGTGAACCTGACTATTGAAGATAATTTTGTGACTGATGATTACATGACTCAAAAGATGATGACCTAGTTTGTGATCAAGAAAACTATAAAGATTAAATATTCGAAGAACCTGATGGTGAAAAGTCATCTTTAGTAGTTCAGAATCTGATGTACATCCCAAAGTAAGAGGAAAATCTACAACGTCGTAATATTTTCCGCACTCGATGTACAGTAAATGGCAAGATCTGTGACATGATTATTGACGAGGGAAGTAGTGAAAACATCATCTCCATGACTATGGTTGACAAGCTTCAATTGAAAATGGAATCACATCCCTTTCCCTATAAGATCAGTTGGACTAAAAAAGTTGGTAAAACCAAGTTAATTGAACGGTGTCAAATTTATTTTTTCATTGAAAAATTCTACAAGGATGAGGTAACTTGTGATGTTGTGGAGATGGATGCATGTCATATCTTTCTTGGTAGACCTTGGCAATTTGATAGAGATTTTACACATCGTGAACGAGATAATCGTTACATCTTCTTCAAAGATGGAAAGAAAATTATCCTCACCTCCATTGGCAAAGAGTGTCGATCTAAAATTTTACAAGAGGAGGGTCACTCTTTTTTGATTGTGCAAAATTTTATAAATGAGGCTAAAGAGACAGCTCAAATATTTGTTGTGATTGAGAAAGGAATGGAGACAAATGTCCACTGAAGCTCCAAAAGGCTTGCAACTCTTCCTAGATGAATTCAAGGAAATCATGTCCGATGATTTTCCTGATGAACTACCCCCAATGAGAGATATTCAGCACCACATTGACCTTATTCCTGGAGAGAGTTTACTAAATCTGCCCCACTACAGAATGAGTCCAAAAGAGTAACAAATTTTATAAGACAAGGTTGAAGAGTTCATCAGAAAATGAATGGTTAGAGGCAACATGAGCCCATGTGCAGTTCCAGCCTTATTGACACCTAAGAAAGATGAAAATTGACAGATGTGCATAGATAGTTAAGTAATCAACCGAATCACGGTAAAGTATAGATTCTCAATTCCTCGCTTAGAGGACATGCTGGACATGCTGGAAGGATCAAAGGTGTTCTCTAAGATAGATTTAAAGAGTGGATGCCATCAAATCAGAATTAGACCCGGTGATAAATGGAAAATAGCTTTCAAAACAAAAGAAGGACTTTATGAGTGGTTTGTTATGCCTTTTGGACTCTCAAATTGACCAAGTACCTTCATGCAATTGATGAACTAGGTACTCAAACCTTTCATTGGTCATTTTGTTATTGTTTACTTTGATGATATCCTGGTGTACAGTCATAATGAAGAAGAACATAAAAGACATCTAGCAGAAGTACTTACTGTGCTGAAGAAGGAGAAGTTGTACATCAACTCAAAGAAATGCCATTTTATGACTGACCACTTGGTGTTCTTGGGATTCATGATAAGTGCCAAAGACATTCATGTTGATGAAGAAAAGGTAAAAGCTATTAAGGAATGGTCGATACCCAAAAGTATATAAAAAATTAGAAGCTTCCATGGTATGGCGATATTCTATCAGAGGTTTATCAAAAACTTTAGTTTCATTATGGTACCAATAACCAAGTGTTTGAAGCAAAGCTAGTTCTCCTGAACTCAAGAAGCTAATAGATGCTTCGAGTTGATTAAAGAGAAGTTATCTACCGCACCTATTTTGGCATTGCCTAGTTTCGAGAAGTTATTCGAGGACCGTGATGTTTCGTACATAGGCATTGGAGCCGTTTTATCCTAAGAAGGAAGACCAGTAGTTTTTTACAGCGAAAAGTAAAGTGAAACTCGAAAGAAGTGGTTAACATATAAGCTTTTATGTGGTTGTACAAACAGTTCGTCATTGGAAGCACTATCTAATTCAACGAGAGTTCATTCTATATACTGATCACCAAGTTTTGAAATTCATTGATAGGTAGAAGGATTTGAATCACATGCATGGTCGATGGTTATCATTCTTATAGCAACACACCTATATTTTGAAACACAAATCTAGACAAAAAAAATAAGGTGGCAGATGCTTTGAGTCTCAGGGCAGTCTTGATGGCAACAATAAGCAACGAAGTTGAAGGGTTTGATTATTTGAAGAAATTGTATGCTGAAGATGAAGATTTTAAAGAGAAGTTTAGAAAGTGCCAAGTAGGACAAAGAAGTGATTATCTCCATGAAGGCTTTTTCTTTAAAAGTTTTTGTCTTTGCATTCTAAGGTGCTTCTTGAGAGAAAAGGTGGTGAAAGAGTTGTATAGTAGTGGTCTAGTAGGACATCTTGGGCGTAATAAGAGCATTGCACTAGTTGAAGAGCGCTACTATTGGCCACAACTTAAGAGAGATGTTGGTTGTTTCGTACAAAAATGCTATGTATGCCGAACAACCAAAAAAAGCTCTTAAAACACTGGCTTTTATACCCCATTGCTTGTGCCAAATGCCCTATGGGAGGATCTATCGATGGATTTTGTTTTGGGCCTCTCCAGGACTCAACGAGTCTTAGATTTAGTATTTGTTGTTGTTGATAGATTTTCCAATATGACACACTTCATTTCATGTAAGAAGACAATAGATGCAATAAGGGTAGCTAATCTATTCTTTCAGGAGATTGTAAGGGTACATGGAGTGTCAAAGACCATCACTTCTAATACTGACACAAAATTTCTAAGTCACTTTTGGAAGACATTATGAAGACGATTTGATATGTCTCTACAATTTAGCAGTGCTTATCATCCTCAAACAGATGGACAAACTAAATTGGTGAATCGAACACTTGTAAATATCATTCGGTGTCTTGGAAGAGGCAAACCAAAGTAGTGGGACTATGCACTCGCACAAGCTGAATTTGCTTTTAATAATATGAAGAATAGGTCCACGGGAAAATCACCATTTGAAATTGTTAATGGAAGAACCCCAAAGCACCCACTGGACTTGGTGGTGGTCCAAATTGTCAGGAACAAGTATAGCTGTAGACAATATGATGGAGATAATTATTGAAGTGCATTCTGAGGTAAAGAAAAAATTAGAAGAATCCAATGCCAAATACAAAATTAAAGCGGACATTTATAAGCGTCCAAAAGAGTTTCAAGAAGGAAATATGATAATGGTGCACTTGAGGAAGGAATGGTTTTTAGTTGAAACTTACAACGAACTGAAACAGAAGAAAATTGGGCCACTGAAGATACTAAGAAAGATAAATGATAATGCCTATGTCATCGACCTTCTGAAGGATTTGGGAATCTCAAACACTTTTAATATTCAAGATTTGTTTGATTACTATGCACCTGAGGACTATAAGTTACGACAAAATAACTCAAGGACGAGTTTTTTACAAGAAGGGGACACTGATATAAGATGCTCAAAGGAAGTTCAGAAATATCAAAAGAAGCTAATTCAGAAGTCAAGAGGGCATGACAAATGATCTGATTCACTCTTTTATTTAACTTAGATTTATCTAATTTAGTACCTTCTTATGTTGAAATTTTTTTTATTATGATATCATGAGTCTTTTTTAGTATGAGTCAATTAGGTCTTATTCGCGGATTCCATCGACGCAAGATTAACTTTGAACTGAATTTTATTCAATTTAGGATTTGGGGAGAATGAATCATTATTTAGGATTTTATTTTCATAGGTTAACTTATTTAGGACTTCTACTAACCCGATTAATGGGTTCAAGCTGAGTTGTATTCAGTTTAGGACTTGGGAAGCCAGAAACCTACTCAAATAGGACTTCTGGTATTTGTATAAATAGGCCTTCAGCCCTATGGACGGGGGAACCACTATTATTCTCAATAAAGTTCTACTTTAGTGAATTTTCTTTTTTTCCTTGTGGATTCAAGGAGTTTTTAAAAGAGGCAATGGTGTTTTCCTGATCTATCATACTTGTTACTATGTCACTAATCCTTTCTCATTTCCATCTTTAGTTGTCGCTAGTTAGTTAGCAATTAACATTTTTTAGATGCCATGGTGGTGAAATGTAACGAATTTGATAGCATTCTCAGTGCAGAACGATGTGTTAATTGCTACTTATATCTCAGAATGACAAAATATTTATTGCCTAGTCATACTAGCTTCTCCATATATTTTCATCTAGTCTGTTCTTACACGATGTCTAGATTTGGGTTTAGTGCAAATATTCATTTGTCAAGAACTACTACATTTTGTATACTACTATTATTATCATTGTTATTATTATTATTTTGCTTGTGTAAATTCTAGGCGATCTCAATTATGATTTGTTTGTCAAACATGTATTGACATGGTGGTTGTATCTTCTTCAATGGAGATTTTAATTTGATATTTAAAACCTCTTTTTGTTGAGGGTTGTGGATGATCAGAGATTTAATCCAATAGAATTAATCTATTAATTGTCAACAGCTAAAACTACACGATTATCGACCAACGGAAAAAAAACTGTGGCCGAGCTTGGCTTGGTTTAGTTTCAAATCGAGTTGTGTTGAGCTCAATTGCACCAAAATTCGGCTTGTTGATGGGCCGAAACCCAATTAACCGTCGTAATTAAATTGAAAAATAGCATATTTTCTTCCACCATCAAAACAGCCTCGAGATCAGTTTGTAACTCAATTGGGCGCTTGATTCTCCCCGCTACCAATTCCCTCCCTTCTAGAACGGCAAAAAGTTTTTAGCACCGTTGACTTGGGATCAAATCAAAATTAAACTCAAAAATAATAAATTATTTTTATAAATTAACATATTTTTTTATTAATATTAATTTTATAATTTTATAATTTTATAAATTTATTTAATTTTTTATAATAATTTAATTTAATAGTGATATAAAATAAATAATATTCTTTTCATAAAGAAATAATTTCAAAGAATATTAATCTTATTCCCTCAAACAAAACAATTAAATGTATTTTTATTAAAAAAATTTAAATTTAATTTTTTTATCAATAACTGTTCAAAACTTTCTTAATTTTTATCAATGAATTATATTTTCTTAGTTTTTTTAGTCCATTTTCTATCGGAAGCACCACCTCTCTTCAGTTTTGCATGGCCACTTGCTTGCCAAGCGTTGTCCTACTCGCTTGTTATTTCTCTCTCTGTTAGTGGATTTTTTTGTTGTTTCATTCATCCTCTCTTTTTTCATTGATGAATTATATCTTATTTGTGCATGTATATTTTCTCCCTTTTTCATTAGGGGTGAGAAAAAAAAATTGAAAAATCGATATATGAAACCGTACAAGTTAAGAATCACATTAAAAAAAATCAATTTTCAAAGCAAATATTACCGTTTTAGTTCTAGTTCTATATTTTATAAAAAATTGATATACTAAAATTATATTGATTATAAATATATATAACTATATGTAATATAAAATTTTATAATATAATTTTTTATGTTATGTGTATATTAATGCATTTAAAATTTAATTTTTATAAAATTATAATGAATAATATAAGATTTTTAGGTAAATTATGTGTTGGAGTATTTAAATATAATTTTTTATAGGATTTAAATATAAAATAAAATATTTTAAAATAAATAATTTAAAAACTGGTATATTGGTTTTATAATCGATTTAGAAGAGATTTATAACCAAAAAGTTCAAGTTTTAACTCAAATTAATATTGAGAATTAATTTAAATTCTAAAATATATAAAATCAATATGGGAAATCGATTTTACTCACCTCTACCTCTCATAAAACGGATTGATAAAAAAAGAAAGTTTAACTTACACTGTGATACACGCGTACAGCCTTATGATATTGTAAAAATGATTACATATATAATCCCTTCTAATTGCAATTTGTCTACGAATAACTCCCTAAATTAATAATCATTTGTTTCTACCAAAAGCGATATTTTACAACTCCTTTTAATATCTTGGAAGAGTAAACCGTGACAGGTCAACAATGGCAACAGAGTTTGTTGGACCTTAATAACCAGAGAATAAATTGATTAAAAGGGATTACATCTTGCAGTTAACCCAGCTGAAAAAGTCGTCGTAAATATTATTGGAAAAACTGCATGTGATGCATAATTATACAAAATTATGGGGTCAAAATGCGAAATAGCAAACAAAAATCCAGTAAATCAAAATCTTGCGCAAGGCTTTCTTTGAATCACCCTCATCGACCTTTCCCTCGTGCTTCGAGAGAGAGAAAGCATATGAATAAATTTGGGAAAAGAAATATTAAAAATAAAAAATAAAGAGTTTCTCCCTCTTCTGCGTTGCCTTTCCTTGCATATTCCTCTTTTTGATCCCTTCTTCCTGGCTTCCTCCCTTATTTCTCTTTTCTTTTTCTTCTCTGGCTCTGTGATCCTCAAACCAACTCCTCCACTGTTAGCATCTCTTCCTTCCAAACCCTAATTCTCCAAATCCCTCTTTGATCTGCCTCCTCAGTTTACGGTTCTTGTGGATCTCTGTAGGATCGGTATTCATTTGACTCGAATTTTTCTTTTTTTCTTCTTCCCAATTTTGAATTGCAGATTCGAGTCTTGATGATGTTCGATTTCTAGCGTTTTCTCGCCGGATTCGTTTCTCGGCGACGGCGAGAGATGGCTGGAATCGACGTCTCCAAGTACGCCCACAGCCCTGTCCACAAGGCGGTCATCACCCGGGACTACTCCGACCTGAGGAGGATCCTCTCGTCCCTTCCCCGCCTTGCTGACCCATCCGAGATCCGCACCGAGGCAGTCTCCATCGCCGAGGAGGAGAAAGCCGACGCCATCTCCGCCATCATCGACCGCAGGGATGTCCCCAACCGGGAAACCCCCCTGCACCTCGCCGTCAAGCTAGCCGACGCCACCGCCACCGAGATGTTGATGACCGCCGGCGCTGACTGGAGCCTCCAGAACGAGCAGGGCTGGAGCGCTCTCCAGGAAGCCATCTGCACTCATGAGGAAGCGCTCGCGAAGATTATCGTCCGCCATTACCAGCCCGTCGCCTGGGCCAAGTGGTGCCGGAGGCTCCCGAGGGTCGTGGCCACAATGCGGAGAATGAGGGACTTCTACATGGAGCTCACCTTCCATTTCGAGAGCTCCGTGATTCCGTTCATCTCAAGAATTGCGCCTTCTGACACTTATAAGATTTGGAAGAGGGGGTCCAATCTCCGGGCAGATATGACACTCGCCGGATTCGATGGGTTCAAGATTCAGCGCTCGGAACAGAGCATCTTGTTTCTTGGTGATGGATCGGAGGACAGGAAGGTGCCTCCGGGTTCGTTGTGTATGATATCTCACAAGGACAAGGAAGTGATGAATACATTGGATGGAGCTGGAGCTCAGGCTAGCGAGGCAGAAATCCAACAGGAGGTTACCGCAATGTCTCAGACCAATATCTTCAGGCCGGGAATGGATGTGATGCAGGCTGTCTTGCTGCCGCAGCTTACATGGAGGCGTCAGGAGAAAACAGAGATGGTTGGCCCGTGGAAGACTAAGGTGTATGATATGCACCATGTCGTTGTTAGTGTGAAGTCCAAAAGTGTCCCCGGAGCAATGACAGATGATGAGTTCTTCTCTTCGCGTAATGGGAATGAGACTGAGAGTGAGGACTATGAGGATATCTTGACAGAGGAGGAGCAGAGGCAGCTTGAGAATGCGCTGAAAATGGAGAGCTCAGATGTGGTGGATGAAGCTCTTGGTGATGGCTATGTTGTGCACCGGCATAGTTGCTTTGAACAGAGGGACATTTTGATCGAGGATGGAAGCTCATGTAGTAGCGGAGAGGTTAAACATGATAAGAAAGGATGGTTTGGTCACTGGCGGAAGAAAGGTCATAATCATAAACATGAGGAACAGAGGAATATGGCACCTCCAAGGAGCTTGCTTTGTACGGATGAGAAGGTGAGTGATCTCCATAGGAATTCTCCAACTAGGACTCAAAAGGGGAGGCATTCGGTTGAGGTTCCAATCAGGAATGAGGATTTCAGAAAGGGAAGGAGTAAGGAATCCAAGAAGTCCACTGCAGGTTCAGAAAATGGACATCGTCACAAAGAGAGCAGCAGTAAGGAGACTGAGTATAGGAAAGCACTAAGGCCTATCCTCTGGCTTTCTCCTAATTTTCCACTTCAGACCCAAGAGATTCTGCCACTGCTTGATATACTAGCAAACAAAGTTAAGGCAATCTGCCGTCTTAGGGAATTGCTAACAACAAAGCTCCCTGCTGGGACCTTTCCAGTCAAGGTAAGCATCTTAAACTGCAAAATGGAAGGTTTTTCTTATTACTTCATCATGTTTTGCTTCTCTAGAAAACTGGGTGTTAGTTGGTTGTATTAGATTAATGGTCATCACTGACATATATTCTGATTACCGGAACCGATCTATATGAAGGGTAGGATACTAAGGGGCATACATCACTGCTTTTTTCGGAATTCACTCAATTAGTGCTCATGGAGATTGTTAAACTCGTGTTCCTATTTGAATTTAAGGGAATAAGCAAAGATAAACATTATTTTTGTTGTTATGATTAGCTTATAAATGCGCACCACCACATAGTTCTCATAATATACAATTTAATTATAGGTGCAGTTCTTATCATTATTTGACATAGATCTATCATGTCAAACTCAAATTCTTTCTTGATAAAAAATCCTGTAGCTTATGTTTAGCTTTTGAAGTTACTGATGTCATTTCCACACGTTATTGCATTTTCAAATCATTTTGATCACATTTTTCTGTAATATGGATATACTTTTGTTCCATGATGAAATGTTATGGATCACTAATTTGTCTTGTTTTTAGCCATTCTGTTGAGTGAAAACCTATATGAAACTAGGTTGAAAAGAATTTGAATCCCTTCCAGTTTATCATGATCTGATTGGTTTCGAAAATAAAACGAAGCCATTATATCTCCAATTATAGGATGTTTTCCTTTTCATAAAACATATTTGATAGATGAAGGAAATTGCTGTGCAGAATTTAATTTATTGCAGTTCAGGGGTTTGAAAGGCAAAAGTTTGGTTCTAGTTTCTTTTGAGTAGTATTCCAAGTGGTTGCATTTTCTGGTCCTATCTCCATTTTAAATTGGTAAAAAACCAGTGGTATTGATAGGAGCCTAAGGTCCCGCTTGCAACAACTTGGCATTCGTCATTGTTCTTGTGGTTTGGTAATATGAGTTGTAAGTCTTATCTTTATGTATGTGATATGGAACAGAGAAAAGGGAAGGCAATTATGGTTGCTTTCAGTCATTGTGGGTGATTTACTGATTATAACAAACCTATTGATTATGTTTGATTAAAGTTAACATATTTTCTGATAGTCCATAATTGATGAAGTTTTGGGTTATTAAGAGGATCAATGAAAATTAATGGCCTTCTACAACAACATCATTTGCTGCTTTTCCATGAAGGATGCATACATATTTTCTTTTTTCATTTTGGAACCATATTGACGACAGTTTTGTCCTTCTCTAGGTGTTATTGTATAGGTCTAGTCGGTTTCTGGCTTTCTTGCACCAATGACATGGTGTCAGCATGCTATTTCTTTTGGAGCTTTCTTGTGCCAAAGATATAAGGTTGTCATGCTATCTGTTTTGGACTGCAAAGTTCTTTATGAACTGGTGACCATGTCAGTGGTTTCCTTATTATTTGAGAATTTATTATTTTAGAGTACCGAGAAGTCTGCATTACTAAATTATGAAAAATGACCATTGATATTAGTTGGTAACGTTCAGTGCTCGTTATATTAAATTAATTATCATTGGTAACGTTCAGTGCTCGTTATATTAAATTAATTATCTTACATCTGCTTATCAAAATAATGTCAAATATTAGGACTTTATTCTGATACTCACAAGATTTCAGGAAGAGATTGTATTTTTTTTATAAAAGATCATATATATAGGGTTTCACTGTGGATTTTAGTAACCAATCATCCAAAAATGCTTGGGCTTCTAGTTTAATACTGAAAACTGATTTATTAGAAAATTTAGCCTCTTAATGTAACATAGTTTGTATTGGTTAGTGCAGTGTCATGTACAAACAGGACTTAATAGTTTGTATTGGTTAGTGCAGTGTCATGTACAAACAGGACTTATTTCTCTCACTTTCCCGGGAATAGATTTCATGCCCATCAAATTCCATTAGAGTATTTCCTCTATGGCTTGGGCCGAGATAGCTATCACTGTATAGATACTACTATTTACCATGCAAATTTACTGTTCCTGTGATTCTAGTATATCTTTCAGATTCTTGCACCTTTTCATTTACATATACATGCATAGTTTAAGTATGCGTCCTTTGTTGCACCATTTCCTGTGTGGAAACTAACTTTTTTTTTAACTTTGCCCATAAGATTTTCAGCAATAATTAATGGAAATGGTTTAATATTTTTGTTCTTTGCACACTTCTGAAGCAAAGAAACTGCAAGGATCTTTAAGGTACTAGCATTGAGTTCGTGGCCTAGGAATTCTAGGTGTTTATTGCAGAAGAGATTATTTTGTCTCAGCTCTCAAAGTATTATTATTTTTTCATTTAGATTATGATAATGCCCCTGTTTAGCAATCTGCATTACTAGTTTTTGGGAAATTAAGAAAGAATAGGAAAGGGAAATATCATTTATGATGTTTACACCCAGGGGTATGCGATAGGCTCTTTTGGGACTAGTCATTCTTTTGCGATGGTATTTCTCTTCCCAGTTAACTAGTTTAGAGTATGTCCAAGTAGATGGGATATGAATTGTTGTGATTTAGTTTCTTCTATTCAATCTCATCTGTTAGTTTTTTTTATGTGAGCAATTTTATTTTCTTGCAGGTTGCCATTCCAGTGGTACCAACCATTCGAGTTATAGTTACATTTACGAAGTTTGAAGAACCACAGCCAGCAGAAGAGTTCTCCACACCTCCTTCAAGCCCTGATTACAGAAGTATGGTGACACAGCCCTCAAGCTCCTGGCTTCATTGGATAAAGGCGCCTTATCAAAAAAATTATTCTTCAGCATCAGGGCTCAGCAGCCGTGTGGAAGACATCCAAGATCCTTTCGTGATACCTTCAGACTACAATTGGATCACACCAGAAGCAAGGAAAAAGAAGACGCAAGAGAACAAGGGTAAATCAAAGAAGGGAAAACCTCAGCAGCATTGAGTCATCAAGATGGCAATCTCAATCTGCACAAGATGAGCAGTGACTCACAATATTTAATTGCACAGAGCTATTGGAGTTTCAGGAAGCGATTTCTGTTGATGGTGAAACAGCAGTTGAAACTGCAAATTAGGCACATAGTTAGGCATCAAACTACTTAAAGGATCTTCATGGGAGATGGTTATATAAAATGCTATGAACTACCAAACTAAAATCAATGGTTTTTGGATTTTAAAATTGCATTCATGGTAGCTTTATATCCTCCCATTGCATGGATCCAGGATCATTCTTTTCCTTGGTCATGAAATAATTACTCAGCTGTGCCTAACAACAGGTTTATGGGAGCGTTTTATGAATTAATCTCAATTATCGACAAGTTTCCAGAAAAATCCTATACAGGAAATATGAAGAACATTTCTTTTCCAATGCAACTTGTAAGAAAACCAGTGATGCATTGGCAAGACGAAAAACAGTAATGCATAGAACAGTCAGACAAGAGCCAGAATCCAAACTGTTGCTGTCCTGTTGAACATTAGTCATTAATGTGGCGAAGTTTCCTGATGTTGCCACACGAGCAACACAGGCAAATAGGTTCAACTATCAACTTTTATTTTTAACCATAGACACTAGTAGTGATAACAAAAAGTTGTACAAACTCATTCCTGTTTCAACAAACAATCTATCTGGGATAAATCTCGACTGCTAGCATTCCTCCCCATACATTCATTTCAAGCTAACAGCAGAAAAAAAAAAATTTAAAAAGGAGCTTTTATTGTCTGGCTTTCTTCTTATGCAGTGGATACACAAGATTTCTAAGCCGTGTTGTGTAAATGATGAAATAAAAATAAAAATATACATATAGTCCCGCCCAAAATGGCCGCTTGCTTGTTTAGAAGACAGCATGCGAATAATTTACAAGTACACTTGCTTATTCTGTGATACAAGTGACTATCCTCCTTACATGGCAACAAATACATATCAAATTAGTCTTACACTTGTCACCACTCTCGATACTACAACAAAATAAGCGCTTGCACCTTTCTCAGCATGCCAACCCATTCCTCTGTTCTTGCTCTCAGAGCATTAGAAATGAGAATGATCAAGAGTACCCTTAGTATTGGCCATATGTAGGGGTATCAAACGGGTCATATTGGACTGGCAAGGCCCATTTGATCGGATTGTCAAAACTGTTTTGGACCGTGTCAGTAACGGATCGTGCCTGATCCGACCCGTGAGATTTTCTAAGCGCCAGTCACGGCCCATGGCCCACAGGCCTGTGGGGCGTGTTGTACCTAGACCCGATTTTTTTTTAATATATAAATAAAAATACATAAATGGTAAAAAAAATTATTAATGGATTATAGATTAGTTGGTTAAGTTTTTTATTTTTTATTTAAGGGACATGGGTTCAAATCTTAGTTAAGAAATGTTTTTAAAAAAATTATAATACCTAAAAAATTTGAAAAAATAAATTAAAAAAATCACGGGCCGAGCCATGTCGGCCCGCGTATAGTGTCTTGCCCGGTCCAATCGTACCGCGAGTCTTGCCTGGCTTGTGAGCCGCAAAGGGGACACTAGACATGGCCCGGTATATAGGTCGTGCTAGTCACAGTCCGAATACTGTAGATTTCGGACTGTGCAAAACACAGCTCAAAACGGATTGTATTGGGCCGGCCCATGGGCCAACCGTCTATTTTAACATCTCCATCCATATGCCTTGTGGCAGCCCGAGCAAAATGGGAGATTTTCTCAATGACCAGCTGAATTCAAGAAATCAGATGAAAACTTTCATCAGTGTATCGATGGTTTAGAGTAAGCAACAGCAGAAGCTGAAAACTGATCTGGTAAATGAATTATCAATGCCATGTGAATAAGAGTTACTGAATCTGCTCTGAACATGGACCACTAAAGAAAGTTGGAAACAATGCCAGCTTAAATAAAATAGATGAATCGTAGCATTTAAAAGCAAATATTTTAGAATCCATTGAAGGAATGGCATGGTAATGAGAACAAACTGTCAAAAAGAATTGCAATTTGAAGTGGTTAGAATAGCTAGCAAAATGGTAGCAGAATTAGGCCCACAATAGTTGTAATGAATATACTATCATTCAACAGAGAAAAAACAAAAAGTAGAAACCCCATATAAATTAACAACCATATGTGTGGCTAGGATTTATGTAGGTCTGGAACTCTTTGGTTCCAAACCACAAACTGACATTCTTCTGGCTTATCTTGGTAACAAATAGTTGTGGCAATTTGGGTTGATTGGTCATAAGTGGGTTGCGTCAGCCTCTGGGTATTAAGAAAAAGTGTCTGAACTGAACCCCCACCTGTTTAATTTTCTTGTCCAAGTCTTCAATCCGACTATGACATATTTATCTATACAGTCTGAAACATTATTAACTTGTTTCCATAAATGTATTCAAAATTATTAACATTATTTGGATTAACTTAGTGACCCATTTTAAGTAAACAGGTTACACAATCCGTAGTCGGCTCATGTGGATCAACCCCTTTTAACCTGTTTATTTTCTTGGAATAATTGAACTGACCTGTTTAACAACTCAAACCTGATCAATCCAAACCCGAACCTGTATAGCGCCATATATACTCTCTAGGCACTCCACCTAGGATCCTAGACTAAAATAGGCCTTGAAATTGGGTACTAAGAAATCTGTTCGCTTCAATATAAATCAATTTCTTCTCTATTTTACGAGGGCAATAATGATTTATCAGTAATTAGATTACTTCTTTTAAGAAATAATTTGGAAAGCATAAATAGAGCTCTTAAAACAAGAATTTTATGTTGTTATTCACAATTCAAATAATTGCTAATATTACATAAATATATGTTCATCTGGATGCCTAGTTGTTCTAACTAGAAAAATTAAGAAAGTCATTAGTCACATGCATGCCATGACTACCTTGAACCATGCAGTTCTACAAAACCAACAAACAATTTTCAAATCCATGGAACCTGACCGTGCCCAAAATCGAAATTAATATGCAGTAGTATATTCTTGGGAACAACTCAAAGTAATATAAACTTTCAATCATTTCATTGCCATCTTTGCTCCAATGCTAAAGACTTCTGTTTACAGGAACAGGCATAGTTTTATGATCATCTAGGACTTAAACCCTGGAACTCACAAATACAACAGATTGGATTCTGGTCAAGTATTCATATATCCGGATGTCAGTGGCGATAGCTTGTGTTGTACTAATATGGCAGATCATTTGCTAGTATACAATTTCTGAACAATACAGGTTTAGCAGGTTGACTGGAACATGTCTATGTAAGATGGATTGCTTGATTAGAGCAAGGTAGCAGCATCAGGTACTTACCTAGATCCATAACCACATCAACTCTTATGGTAGATTCTGACAGGAAAGGATAATTCTACCCAAAATAATATCCCCTAACTATACCTTAGCCATCAAATTAGTTTGTATTTAGTGAAACATAATAGCACATAAGTATCAAATTTGGAACTTGAAGGTCTGATATAATAAATATGACTTGTATTCACACTGATAAAGAACCAATTATATGTCATATGCTGTCCTTTGTTCCCAAAACTAGACAACTACGCATGCTTCTTCACTAGATCCAAGCTAATCGATGTTTCATCACAATCAGCAACTAAGAAGTTGCAAAAGAGCAACACTGAGGAAGAAAAAGAAAGATAACAAAATTAGTGGCTTTTGGATTGGGCCAACAAGCAAGCAGTTCAACACTATCTAATATAAGCCCTGGAACCTGCAACATGCCAGGTCAAATTGAACTAGAAAACATGCTTTACCAAACAAAATGGAAAACTCAGCATCAGGTTTTCACATGGTTCAAGACCTACAAATTGAAGACTACTCTTGCATAGGTCTGGGATTTCATTGACCTTTAATTAACATAAATATATAGGTTAAAATCTCAAGTATTTATTTTTCAAGGCAGCATAAGGGAGCTTCATTAACTTTTGAAGACTTAGCTCATACATGAACATATCAAACCACAAGCCCTAGACAGTTCATCAATCATGAATCAGATGGGGCCATGCAGACAAGTCATCAAATTTCTATTTCCGAGCATTGAAGCCAACTATTCTGAAAGCATGCCTTAGTATCAATCAAGGTTTTAAATTTCGGTTTCGGTTTCGGTTTTGACACCTAACAAAACTGATACGTTTCGGCTGTTTTAGCCGAGAGATTTTTTTTAGTTATTAATTATATGTTGACCAGAGTTTGACTATATTTTGACTGTATTTTCACTTCAAATTAAAAATATGATTAAATTTTGAAATTTTTTTATAAAAATATAAAATTACGAAAGAATTTATAATTAATTTTACCACAATATTAAATATTATTTTAATTAATTAAAATTAATTTTGATAGTTAACCACTGATATAGTCTATTTTTTATATATTACTATATAAAAAATATACGAGAAATAATATGAATATGATTAAAAGTTAAAAATTAACATAAACAAATTTAACTTATTATTAAAATATACTTGATACATATATAATTTATTAATTATAACGTAATACAATTAATCATCATTATCATCATAATCATCATCAGTTGAGTTTGAAACATTTGGATATAGAATTATGAATTCAGTACTTAAATGATCCAGATGAATATTTATAGACATACGAGTCAGAATAACCAGCTATGTGCGATCTCGTGCAGTGATTCACATGAGGGTGAGACCGACATAAATTCTTTTTGGATTTGCTTTCAACGAAATGGTCATGCATACATGCACGTGAACAGAAAAATCAAAACGTTTCGATCAAAATCATTTTCATTTTAGTTTCAACCAAAATATTTTTTTATTTATTAATTATATTTTGACTAAAATTTAATTTAATTTAAATTATTTTTTAACTTCAAATTAAAAAAATTATAATATGTTTAAAATTTTTTAAAATAATAAACAATTACGTGAATAGTTCCATGCATGTAAACAGTATAAGAGAGCAGCGAGAGCCTCGTAACCGGACTAGCGACGGTGCTGGTGCGGGTGTGAGGCCGGTCCCAGCTTGCATGAGCAGGGGCTAGACTGGCAAGGGGGTGAGGCGAGCGAGGGAGTGGCGAGAGGCTGCCAAGCGCGCGGGCTCGGGCACGAAGCCGGCGCGAGCTCGCCGCACTCGCCCCGCCTGCTTGCACTCACCAAAAATCCTAAACCGCAACAAATCTGATTTGGCACCGGTGGAAACCGAATCGTTTCGGCAGAAACGATTCGGTTTCGGTCAAAATTTAAAACCTTGGTATCAATATTCACCCTTTTGATGTTAAGACATAAACCAAAGTGCCTCTCTCTCCACTGGAATGAATTGATACTCATAAGTCTAGTTGGTTGTCATGAAATGGAGCTGAAGGGATAGCATACATAATTTAACATATTTAGGAACAATTCTGAATGGGATACAAGAGTTAAAAGAATGCAACAAGTAAACACAGAACAATGTACAATAAACAATGTCACACAAGTAAACATAGAAAAAGATGTGCAATGAAAGATGCCACACAAGTAAAAATACAAAAAGATGTTCAATGAAAGATGTCTCACAGGGAACTATTAATGTGAGCTATACAGCATCGCTTGCAAAATGAATAACGATTCGGTCATTCACTACCATCTCATGTAAAAAAGACTAACAAGCAGGCAGTCATAAAGTCTGATTTCATTGTTATAAGCATAATAAGCTGGAAAATAATGGCACATTGGGGACAAATTTTGCAAACAAAAATTCTTGAACATAGAAGCATTTTATGAACCAGAATAAAGTGATATCAACTAACATAGAAGACCCAGGTTAGCAAGTAGGATATAGTTGAACAAAATGAACCAAATAGAAAGTTTAAACTATTACCTGAAAAGAGAGAGTTCCCCCAACAAAAGCAGGAGATAGAATATCTTTAGAAACAAGCACCACGATCTCCCCAAATATTGTACAATCTCAAGGATTACTTTACTCTGCTACCCATTCATCCCCCCTCCATTATCAATACTCATTTCTCTCAGTCGGGGGATGTTCTCCATTGCAAAGATCATCAGATGAGGATAATGCAAATTATAATGATTGAATCGGACAAACTGCACAAATACATTTGGGCTAGAACTGCGGTTCAAGTAACAAGCGACATTCCTTGTCCTTGAAACATCAATAGAAAAGCTCAATTCAGGCAAGTAGGGATAGTTTGGCGGCATGTAATTCAGGAAAACATCAGATATGATCCCCCATTCGACCCATCTTGCAGGCAACCGATTAGGCCAAACCAAGCTGTTGCCATTCATTACACGCGTCAGATTGTTCCTTGGTAAGCACAATCCCACTGAACTCACAAATAAAGGACCCTGCAAGGATCACGTCCAACGACCTAACTCCCCGTCCAGTCTCCTTTGACCTGAAAATCTCCTACTGGTGTCTCAATCCTTTCTGGTTCACACGGTTCAGACAACTTGGTGAGCAGCTACATCCAGTTCTGCACTCATAAATCAAAGGTTTCCCTCTCAAAAGCAAACCATTGACATCATAAGGAAACTCTCCGCCATTCAACATAAAACAATGACAATCCAAGGAGCAACTGGAGACACAAGAACACTCAATGCCTCCACAATGCAAACTCTTCTCCCCGACCACAGTAGGAGGGTAAAGAGGACAAGTGAGATATTCAAAGAACAATGGGTCCTGATCATCATCGATATCATTAAACAGCCTAACAGGGAAGTTCTCCTTCATTGACATGTCGAGACTCAAGTAACGAAATGGCCTCACACTAAATGGATTCACCTTCAAATCCGCAGCAAGCTTCATGATGACGACTTCCCAGTATCGAACCATGACTCCTTGATCTTGTAGAGCCCATCATATACGTAAACCTTGTTCGTCGGGCTCTTATCAGACCTAATCCCTCGAATGACGCGAATTTCTATACCATAAATCTTGTTTTTCTCTAAAGCAAGGTTGCCACCCTCAAGCTTCTGATGAACGGTCTGGTGGATGTGGTTACGATCACGACCGCCATGGCTGGTGTAGATGAGCTCCATGCCCGAGTCATCGTCATCCTCGTAGCCACCGGAGACAATTATGCTGGTAGCCACCGGCTCCCCGGTTTGGCTCCGGGTGGCGGGAACATAGTCGATGCCGGCCTGGACCTGCCCATGAAGGCAAATGACGCAAAGCTCCATCCTAAAAGGTCGCACATTTTAATCAGAAAACTGATGATGGAGATTTAGATTCAATTTAAATTGGGTTTAATTTAAACCAAGCAGTGATTAGTTCAAACTTGGATTAATTCGAGTTGAAATTAAGTCAATCTAGAATAAAAAAAATTTTAACCTAAACTCCAACAAAGTCAAATCATATTCGAATTAAATCAAAATAAATTCAAACCAAACTCTAAATTAAGTCAAAACATAATAAATTCGAATTGAAATTTGATTAATTCAAATCATATTCAAACTAAATCACAATAAATTTGAATAAAACTCTAAATTGAGTCAAACAACACTTGAAGTAGATCATAACAAGTTTGAATCGAACTCTGAACCATATTTGAAATAAACCGCAATAAGTTCAAATAGAACTATAACCACACTGTAAAGATAAGTCAACTCTAGAAGCCATTGGCAACGTCTTTGTTTAAGTAGTTTTCTTTACAATTCAAGAAAAGACATAGTGATTCACCTAAAATTGGATTACGTCCACGGAAGGAGTGAGAAATCCACTATTAAAAGACTTTATAAGAATTTATAAGAAAGATTGTACTCTTTTTTATTTAACTAAACTCTTCATCAAGTCTCAACAATGCAGATCTTCAGAGAGAATCCCCAATAGAACACCATAAGGAACTATCACGAGAAACCACTGATAACCACTAGGAAGACCCATATACGAGAGCCGACGCTCTCTCTTTTTCTCTTCTCTTTATTTTCTCTATTCCTTTTTATCTCTATTTCTCTCTAATTCAACCTTAATACTATATTACACCTAAACTCTATGTATTACTAGAATATTTATAAACTTTTATTGAGTCTGAGTTTTACTCGAATTATAACTCCTAATATTACATAATAAGTATTCAAAATCAATAATAAGTCTGATCCAACTTTGGATTCTTACTCTAATTCGAGTTTGGGACACTTAAAACTTAACACATATTAGCCATCGGGAGATGTTGGGTTTCTTTCACCCAAGCATTGAATGACTCTACAATGTTGGAGTACATTTCGCCGCAATAAGGGCCCTAAAATAAGTGATTGCACCAATGTTGTATGTTAGATTTTTCCTCTATCCAATAATATGCATCCATAGATGTAGAGTATGATATGTTGACCATTTTCACAAAGTCCTTCTCCATATATGCAAATACAATATTATTTATTATAGTCCAACACACATCCTTCACAGCCTTCAAGAGGTTCAACTTTGTCCCACAAAAGTTGGCTTGCAAATGATGCAAAAAAATATCTATGTGAAGATCCTTGGAAAACATGTTTAATTGCATTGGTTAGACCTTTTAACTAGTCTGACACAAATGTAATTTCTTTCTCATGTCACCCACCAAATATTATGTAACTAAGATGTTAGATGAACCACGTTTAGTTCACATCAGTTTTACATCCACTATTACAAAAGCAATATTCAGAATACCTACATATAATAAAAATAATAATTTAATAATAACTACACTAATACTTTCATAGGAAGAAAGCAGGACTACTAATATTTTATGAAATATAGGGCATAACTAACTCTAGAAGGGTTACCTTCATTTCCATCCTTTATCATTGCACTCAACAAAATGCCACTATACTTACGGAGAAGATGTGTGCCATCAAGAAATAGAAGAGGTCTGTAATATTTCTTAAATCCAATAATTATTCTAGAAAAATTAAAGAAGGCTCATTTTTCTTCATCACTCTCAATCTCCGTAATGCTCCCTGGATTAGTTTTCATAAGCACATTGTCATACTATAACAAAAGATCCTATGATGCAACATCTGCTTCATGGAGTAACTTATGTGCTTCTTTTTTACTTACCAAGCTTTCTTATATCTCAACCACACATTGAACTCATTCTATATATCACTCTTCACATTGACAACCCGCATTAGAGGTTTAACCTTTAACTTGGGTTGCACAATTTGACTTATTCATCTCTTCAATGCCTTTAGATATGGTTTGATCATTGTGCGCACACCACAAGTATATATAAGAACACAAGTCTTGATTTTAAATAGAGAAAGAATCCCTTTTTTGGATGTACAAATGTCTTATTTATAGCTTTCATCTTTACATTGCATTGTCACCCTACCTAGCTCATTCTTAATGAAGGCATAATCAAAGTTGCACTTGATTATATAATTCCTAACCTCGACCCTGAAATGATCTGCATTCAAGAATTTTTGCCCAATGCCCTATACGTCATTGTCCCACACATTCATAATTGAAGCTGCATTTTATGATGATGAACCCTCATACTCTATTTGAGTTCCTTCAGGCACAAAATTTTCTGTGTATTTGTTATTTCATTTAAATAAGAAATATATGCTCAGTTTGCATTGATAAATAAATACTTTTAACCAAATCTAAACACATATATAATCATTTTAACACATATATAAGCATTTCAACTCATATATAAATACTTTAGTCACATATAATTATTTTAACAAATATATAGTCACTTTACCCTATATGTAATCATTTCAACCTATATATAAACAAATTTTCAAAATAATTTGTCTCATAAATAGTTATTTCAAATGCGATATCAACACCTCACCTGATATATAACTATGTATAAATATTTCAAATAATATGTACCACTCGGTTTGTAGAAATTTGTATCTAGATGATATATGTAGTATATTCTAAAATAATAAAAGAACATGCAATGTACACATACAATGAAGGTTTCAAAATTATCACACAAGATGCACAAGAAAATGACAACATCATGAACTTTCACAGAGAAAATAAGCATATAGTAGGTCAAAACTTCATTTCTTCTATCACAATTTATGGGTGTTGACATATTTTGAGTTGCATGTATTGCTCTCTATTGAAGGGTTTACATCTTTGATGACTATCACAATCACAATGTTTTTTAAAACATGGTGGATGTCATATATGTTAAAAGTCAATGCCACTATGAATCACCATAAGCATATGCTGCTCACAGAATAACATGTTTTACAGTGACTAATGAATGGCTTAGGCCCCATATTGTGCAAATCTCATCTAAAACGGAATTCCAAAATGATGACATCAACAAATTCAGAGCATAAGCATCATCTCCGAAGCAAGCAATAGTGAACATGTAAATGGTGCAATGGTGAGCAATCCAACTTGCAGTAGGAAGATGAATAATGGCTGAAGGAGATCAACCCTTCTACAATTGAGCCAAAACCCACTTGAAATCTGCATAATAAGAATTGTGCCTGAATACCCCTATAAATGGCCAAATTTCAGCTCTAATGTTTCCAAAACCTACCCAAAATCCCTCTTAGCTGTAATGGTGCCACAATCCACCCCAAATCTCACCAAAAAAAAATAGCCCCTATGCTGTTTCTCTTTGTCCATAAGTGGAAGAGAAGGTGCATTAATGTGTGTAGAGGTAGTAAAGTAATTTTACTATCCCTACTCATCTCCATGTATGCCAAATATTTTTGCAAGGACTAACAAGAGAATGATGGAAGGGCTAGATGGTAAATTAGAAAATTGGAGGGATTGATCATGGAATTGATAAATTTTTAGGAGTTTATTAGTAATTTTTCCTTTATTTTTTCATGCATTGTACAATCCACCGAGTACAAGGTCGAGAGATACAACCCAGTGATTGGGTAGTTTGCTGTGCTAACCTCTTAGGCCAAATTACTAGGAAGATATCTTCGAACTAGGAAGGACCTTACAAAGTTTTTCAAGCTATGGCACTGAGAGCATATAAACTAGAGCATCCAAATGGCAAAGTGATGTCCCACACTTGGCATGTAGATAACCTAAAAGGAGAATCCTATAATAAATTTATGATGCTCTTTACTCCCTAAACATGTTGATTGCAGGGTCAAAAAAGGCTCGATCACAAGTTGCAAGCTTGACTGGATAAAAGACTTTGCCCTAGGTTGCAAACCTCTCTAAGGCAAATGAAACTTAGTAACAAGCTAGAGGCTTGACTAAACAAAAGACCTAGCTCCAAGTTATGGACCTGTTCGAGGTAAACAAAGCTTAGTAATAAGCTATAGGCTTGACTAAATAAAAGATCGGTTCTAGGTTATGAACCTATCCAAGAGAAACAAATCTTGGTGACAAGCTAGAGCTTCACCAAATAAAAGAACTAGCTTAAAGTTATGAGCTTGTTTGAGGAAAACAAAGCTTGATGACAAGATATAGGCTTAATCAAATAAAAGACATGGACCTAGGTTGTAGATTTATCAAAGGCAAATAAAGCCCAATAACAAGCTATGGCTTGACCGAATAGAAGGCCTGACTCTAGGTTACAGCCTTGTCCAAGGCAAGTAGGGCTCTACGACAATCTACGACCTTGATTGAGCAAAAAAGAGAATCAAATGAGTTACCTACTCTGAGGTAAAACTTGATTAAAATAGCCTGCAGATGTGGATTAGCCTCAGTGAGTTATTGAAAAATCTCAAATGATAAATTCATTTAAGTTGAGGCTTGATCAAACAACTTGCTCATTCGAAGGTGGGATCAAGAAAAAATCAATTTTGATTCATGCAATGACGTATGTGCCAAGTTAAGACTTTGTTAATTTATGGGTTGGGTTGTTATTATGTTAGTTGATAGCAAACTGTACAATTGCATCCAAACTACAACCATAAGAATTTGCAAAACCAAAATATCACTTTATTGAAAGAAAAAGAGTAAGTATGTGAACATTTGAAGTTCAGCTTATAAAATGAGCAAGAAGAGAAACCTAATCCATGCTCTCTTTGGTGGACTCATTGTCTCACTGATTGACCCCTCATCATCCTCAGAAGAGCTTAAAGAGTGGTTTAGACTAGAGTCTGTGGTAGCTTTAATGCCCTCATTAGGAAGCAGATCAGAGTTAATCACCTCCCCATACTCCCTTTCCAGCTGCTCTACCCAAGCCTCATTATACAATTCAACTTGGAGATAGTAAGGGTCAAAATTCCAGTTGCACAAAGTACCATTACCATATATCAACAACACATATAGCCTTCCTCAAAAGATTCAGCACTTAGCTTATTTACTTTCATTAGATAGGCCTCATTTTCTTCAAACCCTTGAGTAGCAAGCTCTCTAGTGTTCCAAAGGAGAAGCTGGAAGTCCTCCCCATTTTGGAAAGCTACAATAGTGTCTTTCTAGGCCTTAAGAGCTTGGCAACATGGAGGTCCTTGAGTTTCTCAACCTCAAGCCAATCTGAGTCCCTTTCTATTTTAGCTTTCCTTTTTTTTTTCCTCCTTGGAAACTTTTACCTCCTCTTTAGCATTATTCTTCGCTCTGACCTTGGCCTTCTAGGAATTAGTAGTGGATAGATCCAATCTAAGAGTCTCCATTGTGGATTGGAGAGCTAATAGGTCAGCTTTGGTGGTGAGCTTGGACTTGCTGAGTAAGGCCACCTTCTTGACATCTTTGAATCACTTGTCTGCATAATGAAAGTACTCCACCATCCACAAACTAAACCAAAAGTTAAGATGCATAAAGCCTTTACAAAGAAAATAAGAAAGGATAGTGCATTTACATCATAGGTGGTATTCATACCATTGAGGAATAGATCCTTGTCAGGGAGCTAGGCAATATGGGAGTTGGGGTCAAATCTACCATTTTAATCATCACCCTCAATGACAACCTCCTTGCCTAGTTGCCTAAGCTTATGTGGGCTAGATGTGGTCCTAGTGGACAGAGGGTGAAGTGAGGGTGAAGCCAAGATGTTGATCACTTCATGATCAGGTTTGCCTATCTCATGCATAGTAGGAGCCTCCAAAGGTTCTTTGAGGGAAATCAAGGTAATTAGAGAGGGTGAGGGAGAAGAATTTTCTTTATTTCTTCTTTTCTTCTTGCTTTAGGGGGTAGTGAAACTACTACCCTCACCCCCAGAGGGCTTGGTCATCCTTTTCTTCTCCTTTTGCTCTAGAGGACTGGCTCTAAGGCCTTGATCTTCTTTTCATCTCTCTTCTTGGGCCTCCTTAGGGGCTAAATAGGAGGAGCTCAAGGAGCACCAGCATATTGGCACAGGGCCTCATCCATGTACATGCTCTGAATAAGACTTGTGCATAGTCCAAAGAAGCAAGTGTGAAAACTATTCAAATTATCAGGAGATTGAAAGCAATGAAATCTCTTAGACATGCCAAATTTTTTGTCGACTAAAAGGTTGAGATCCTAAAGTTGCTTTCCATTGAACTGCTTTAGAGTAGACCCAATTTTTTGTAGCTCAATCACTTAAGAGACTAGGAGTTGGCGGACCTTTGGTGACACAACAATTTGCTTTCAATGTTTAGAATATTGTCCCTGGTCGCTTTGGAGCCTAAAATCCTTGCGAGAGAATTCTCTTATGGGATGATCCTTCTAGAAATGCATGGATGAAGGGTTTAAACCAAAGAGTGTTGACACTTCCTTGATGCAAGGAACCATTTATGGTCTAAGCTTGACCCTTATCTACCTCGGAAGGCATTTTAAAACATCTTGATGTTCAGTGTGAAGCCTTTGGATGTAGCCAAGGTGTGGAATATGGTGATGAATCTTATCACATTCGGGACGAGTTGGTTTAATGCAAGGTCGAAGTCAACCAACACCTCATTGGTGAAGCTATCCATGGAGTGCCTAAGTCCCCCTTCAACCATCTCCTAGTACATCATGAAGACATGACCAAACTCATTCTTGAGGTTAATATTGTCTTTATCTAAACCCCATACATTGACCTCAATGTTGTCAGGGAAGCTAAAGATCTAGAGTAACTACTCTGTCTTTTTCTATCAAAAAGTTTGGTTGGATAGCCAAACTCGAAAAGAGGAGAATCTTGAGTACCTATTGGAGTTAAGAAGATTGAGTTATCACTTGGCTCAGAAGATGATCTAAGCATCAGATGGCTAGATGCACTATCAAATAATGGTTCATAGCTAGTCCTCAGCAATCGAGTTACCATTGTTTAGGTAGATTTTCTAACCCAACTCTGACTCCAAGTTTGACAAGAATTAGAGTTATACTTTGAGCCTAATTCATGATGGTGTGGGTCAAATTTGAAATAAATATGGGCTGAAACTTCAAACCCAAACACTAAATCTAGCTATATTGGTTGACTGCTTAGTGAACTGGTCGATCAATTTTGACAAACAAGACTAGCATAAACTCTGCTTGTAGACTAATACCTTAATTGGTTGATCAATTATCACAAACTAGGATTGTCGTACTATGCCAGTCAACTAGTCCCTCAACCTTTCAATTAGTTCTAATAAGCTAGGATTAGTGTGATCTCTTGGTCGGTCAATTGGTTTCTCAACCGATCATCCAGTTCGAGTTGGGATCATCAAAACAAGAAATAAATCTTTGTTTGAATTCATTAACAACAAATACATTTTTTTAGTAATGGGGATTACAATCTCAAAACATATCAACTAATGATATGAGCATCCAAATTTAAAATTTTATTACAATCCAACCAAACCTCAAATTTTAATCAATCAATAATTTGATTTTAATTCTCTCGCTCCTATAAGGGACTCACAAAATCAAAGCAAATAAAAACATAGAGAGAGAGAGAGAGAGAGAGAGAGAGAGAAAATTAGAGGAGATTAGAGAGGCTAGAGAACTTTAGATGAACAAGGCAAAGTTTGAGCATAAAGAAGGTATGACATAGTTTCCTCTTCATCATTTTTTTGTTCTTCCAACCTCCTCCTTTGTGCTTCCTCTTCCTTCTCTATGACATACCCATTTTCGAGACCCCACTTGGCTCTGCTCCCTTGCTCCATCCTTTCGGCAATCCCCACATCGTCATGGCCACCCCGTGGCTCCATCTCCACCCATGCTCTCTCAAGCTCCACCCTCACCCATATCACCTCCAGCTGTTGTCTATCATCGCTCGTGACTCTATCTAGCTAAGATCCAATCAGGTCCAGCCAAGATTCAAAGGAAAAGCATTGACCTTCTCCAATGGAGAGAAAAATAGAGAAGAAAGAGGAGATGGCCTAGACTTGAAGAAGACGAAGCACCCTCTTGCTGCAATTGAGAAGAAAGCAAAGGGGAAGAAGAAAGAGGAATCGGGCAAGAAGAGGAAGAAGAAAGAAAGAAGAGGAAAAGTTTTAAAAAAAAATTGCTATTAGCCTACGTGGGAAGGTAAAAAATAGGAAAAGAAAAATCTAAGAATTTTTCTTGCATGTGTGTGTTTTCTTCAACCAAACTAGGGCCACCTTGTGAGCTTATCCAAAAAGTCAACTTTGGTATAGGGCTAGCCTGCAATCTCATCTGATAGCTATTTTGACCAATAACCAGCATGTGAGCTAGCTTAAAAAGTTAACTTTGACCTAGATTTAGCCTATGGGTTAGCCCAAAAGTCAACGCTAGCCTAGGGCTATCCTATAGGCTCTCTTGACAACTATTTTGATCAAGGGCTAGTCTAAGGGCTTGCCCAAAAGTCATTTTGATCAAGGGCCAGTGTGTGGGCTTGTTCAACAGTTAGCTCTAGTATAAGGCTATCCTATGGGCTCGTTTGAATGCCATTCTGACCAAGGGTTAGCCTACAAGCTCACCCAAAAGTCAATTTAGCTAAAGACCAATCTGCAAGCTCACCCAAATGCCAATTTAGACTAAAAGCTACTTTATGGGCTTGCCTGAAAGTTATTCAGATCAAAGGCTAGCCTGCAGGCTTGCCTAAAAGTCAAAGATGACTCAAGTTATTATGATAATTTGAGGGCTCTCATCGATAAATATAAATTAATTAAATAACTCAATCACAGTGAACTTAAACTAATTTGGCTAAAGCAAATAAACAAAATCAAATTGACTCAAATAAATCACCAAATGGATCTAGATTAATAAAATAAATAGACTAAAATTGGTCATTAGTTGTGCAAAAAAAATTGTTTGCTAGTTGTCTGGGTCCCCAAAACCGTTGATCTTTTCTTATCTATAAAGAGCTAGTTTGTGCTATGCCAATTGACTAGTACCTTCACCGGTTAATTAGTTCTGATGAATTGAGAAAGACACTCTGTCAGATGACGAGTATCCAAATCGACATCTGGTTCTAATAGAGCTAGAATGAATCCACTTGGCCAGTCGACCTGTACCCCAAAAGGTCATGCATTTTAGTCAGAAAACTAATGATCTAGGTTTAGATCTAATTTAAATTGGGTTCAATTTAGGCCAAGCTGTGATTGGTCCAAACCTGAATTAATTCGAGTTGAAATCAAGTCAATCTAGAATCAAAAGAAATTCAAACTAAGCTCCAACTAAGTCAAACCATATTTGAACTAAATCAAAATAAATTCAAACCAAACTCTAAATTGAGTCAAACCATAATAAATTCAAATTAAAATATGATTGAGTCAAACCATATTCAAACTAAATCACAACAAGTTTGAATAAAACTTTAAATTGAGTCAAACAATATTCAAAGTAAACTATCACAAGTTCAAATTGAACTCTAAACCATATTTGAAATAAACCACAACAAGTTCAAATAGAACTATAACCACACTTCAAAGCTAAGCCAACCCCAGAAGCCATTGGCAATGTCTTTGTTTAAGTAGTTTTCTTTGCAACCCAAATCAAACTTTGAATCCAATTCATGGTGAGTAGTCTATTTTTTAAAAAGAAAGGAAAGGGCTTTAAAAAAAGAAAAAAAGAGAGGCTAGAATTATTGTAGCAAACGAACATCTAATTCATAAACTAGATGTCCAGTATAGTTGGCCCTTGCTTATAGTCAAACATTCAGTATAGTCTGACTGTGTGAAATCCTAGCATAGTTGGACGTTTAGTTCTCAACCAGGTGACCAGTTTAGTTGCAATATGTGAATTTGGAAATAGAATTTTTTTGAATCCATTAAGAATTGACTAAATTTTTTGACTAGAAAGATGTGATCTTGGAGAATATCAATATGAGAATCAGATATAGGGCTTATAGCAAGAATATATTGATCAAATCTTGAAATCAGATCAAATCATCACCAAGAATAGAGATTGTCTCAAGCCCTATAAAAGAGGGTTGGGGCACACAAATTTCAAAAGAATTAGTGATCAATTTGGAAGTGAAATTCTAATGAATTGAAGGAGAGATCTTGCATGAAGAAGAGAGGAAGGAGACCTCGCCATTGAAGAGGAGATGATGAGCATATCGTCAAAGAATCAAAGAGATGCAAGACTTCTTCCCTTCTTTGTCTTTTTTTTTTTTTTTTTTTTTTCTATTTTACCTCTTCTATCCTCTTATTTCCCCACTTCTATGAGGCTCCCACTATCGCTATTGCTGCCCATATTCTCACTGCCTCATGATCTTGCTACCCCACAATCTAATTGCATCTTTGAGGAGCACTCAATTCCTTATGTTTGGATGATCGAACTTGAGAGAATCGGGCGCTTGAACCCCACTGAGCACCCCTCTCACTCCCCCAACATTGAGACTACCTGCGACCTTCCTTAAAATGGTAGATCTCACTCCCCCACTAACACTGCAACCACTCATAGCCCCTCATATGATGGCAGATCTCTACTAATACCGTGGCCACCAATGGCTCTTCACATGATGATGGACCTTAACCAAATTATGGCTACCCACAGTCTAGTGTGTCAGAAAACTTCTATCACCACCATGGCAATCTACAGTCCTTCTTACCACCATGACATCACCTTGGGATTTCCTCTACTGGAGTCTTAGAAGGCGATCATTGGTGAGAAGCTTTTAGGTTGACAATAGAACAAGAATAAGAACATAAACACAAGAACCAAACCAAATAAAATACAACAAAATAATCTAATAAATGGTCTAAGGCCATCCTATGGTCTCATTTGACAACCAATCTGATTTAGGCCCAACTTGCGGTCTCACCCAAAAGTCAAAATAGTTTAGGGTGAGCCTATGGTCTTGCCTAACAACCAATTTGACTTAGAACCAGCCTGTGGTCTCACCTAAAAGTCAAATGATTTAGGGCCAATTTGTGGTCTCATCTAATAACTAATCTAACTTAGGGCTAGCTTATGGTCTAGCCCAAAAGTCAAATGATTTAGGGTCAATTCATGGTTTTGTTTGATAACCAATCTAGCTTAGGGCTAGTTTGCCATCTTGCATGAAAGTTAAATTGTTTAAGCCTACCAATGGTCTTACTCGACAACTAATCAATTGAAGACCAACTTGTGATCTCACCCTAAAGCCAATTTCAATTTATGGTTAGCTTGTGGGTTTGCCATAAACATCATCATAATAGCTGGAGAACTGATTAACATGAATTAATTGAATTGAGATAACTTAATCATATTGAAATGAACAAAATTAAGTTGACTCAGATTGATCACCAAATGTATCTAAATTAATTAAATGGACTAAGACTTGAATTAAACTGGACCCATAGTCCAAATTGAGTTAATCCAAATCAAACTCAAACTCCAACAAAATTAGTCTGAATTGAACTAAATAGGGTCAAGTTGAGTTTCACTAGGTGTGTTGAACTTTTGGTAACACTCCAAGACTATGAACAATGGGTGATGTTACTATCCTAACCTGAATCAAAATTAGTTTAAGTAGAACTAAACTGGGTCAAACTAAGTCTTATTGGGTGTGTTAAACCTTTGGCAACACTTCGAGGCTATGAGTAATGTGTTTATCCTGATTTTGGATAAAACTAAATAGGGTCAAACTGAGTCCCATAGTGTGTGCCACTAAAGCCATTAGTGACACTTCAAATCCAATCGACAACAATCTAAGATAGGTCATTGATCATCAAATCAAAGAAGATTAGCATAAGCCAAGACCATTAATCATCCTTCAAATTAAATTTAGACAAAAGGTAGGCTTACACTAGCTTAGTCAGTTAGCTGGAATACCTCATTCAAACAAAATTAGTCAACAACAAGCCGAAGGCCATCAACAATACCCCAAATTCAATTGACAACAAGCTAAGATAGGCTATTGATAACCAAATCAAAGAAGTTTATTACTAATATATTCAAAGCTATTGACCATACTTCAAAACTATTCTCAACACCATAAGCCATCGGTGACATTACCAAATTAACAAAGTTAATCTCCAACACACACAAAGTTGTTGGCCATGCTTTAAAGCTAGTCAACCTCAAAAGTAGTTAATAATACACTCTTTGATAGTCAACCTCAAAAGTAGTTGATGATTTACCCTTTGAGCTAGTTAATCCTAGAAGCAATTAATGATGCACCCCTCAAGCTAATCAACCCTAGAAACTATTGATGACACACCCCTTAAGCTAGTCAACCCTAGAAGTAGTTGATGATGCACCCTTCAAGCTAGTCAAGTCCATAAGTAACTAATGACGAATCCCTCAAGCTAGTCAACCCCAAAGTAATTGAAAATATGCCCCTTGAGGTAGTCAACCCTTGAAGTAGTTGATGACTCACCTCTTAAGCTAGTGAACCCTAGAAATAGTTGTTGACATACCCTTCAAGCTAGTCAATCCCAGAAATAGTTGATGATGTTCCTCTCAAGCTACTCAACCCCAAAAGCAATTGATGACACACCTTTCGAGCTACTCAACCCCACCCCAGAAGCAATTGATGATACGCCCTTCGCACTAGTCAACCCTAGAAGTAGTTGATGATACACCCTTCAAACTAGTCAACCTCAGAAGTTGTTGATTGAGGCTAGAAGTATTTGATGATGCACCATTTGAGCTACTCAACCCTAGAAGTAGTTGATGATGTGCCCCTTAAGCTAGTCAATCCCAAAAGCCGTTGATAATGCACCCCTTAAGCTAGTTAACCCCAGAAATAATTGATGATACACTCTTTAAGCTAGTCAATCCTAGAAGTAGTTGATGACCCATCCCTCAAGCTAGTCAACTCCAAAAGTAGTTGATGATGCACTCTTTAAGCTAGTCAACTCCAGAAGTAGTTGATGACATACCTTTCAAGTTAGTTAATCCTAGAAGTAGTTGATGATGCACTTTCATAAACTAGTTAATCCTAGAAGTAGTTGATGACGCATACTTTGAGTTAGTCAACACCAAAAGTAGTTGATAATGCACCCTTCGAGCTAGTTAATCCCAGAAACAATTGATGACACACTCCTTAAACTTACTTAAAAGGACATAGGAGTGGAGGAGTAGTGCACATCAAAGCCCCTTTATAACTCCTTATCTTTTCATTTCTTTCATTATTCTCATGTTTTCATAATTCCATATTGAAACTCATTGTAAAGTGATGGTATGCTCTTGCTTAAGTCATGTACCATATTTCTCAAATCAATCAAATGGTGCTTTCCTCTTTTCTTTTGTGTCTCTATTTTATTAGCTAGGTTCCTTGCTTTAGGAGGTTCCTGATAATTATCAAGGTAATTAATAATAGTGGCTTGTACCTGTAGGATGTTAATGTTCCCATAACATCTAATAGTGCATTTCAAATTAAAATATACTTTGATTTGTGCATTGAGGTCATTTCTTAGAGTCTCCACTACTCTAGACCACCAAAATCTATCCCATAGTCTCAAACTTAATCGACAATATGCCAATGAGACCATTGATTATCAAATAAAAAAAATTAAATGAAGTTAACTAGAAACACACTCAAAACTATTAGCCATATTTCAAAGCTAAGATAACCCCAAAAATCATTGACAACACCTCAAAATTAATCTATAATATGCCAATTAGGCCATTGTTTATCAAATCAAAAAAGTCAAATGAAGTCAACCAACAACACACTCAAAGCCGTCGATAATACTTCAAAGCTAAGCCAATCCCAAAAGCCATTGGTGATGTTTTAAACTTAATTGATAATACGCCAATGAGGCCATCGATTACCAAATCAAAAATCAAACAAAGTTAACTGACAATATGCCCAAAGCTATTAGCCAAACTTTAAAGCTAAGGAAACCCCAAAAGTCGTTAGTGATCTTTAAACTTAATCGGTAACATGCTAATGAGGCCATCGATTATTAAATCAAAAAGCAAACATAGTCAACTGATAACATGCTCAAAGCAATTGGTCACACTTCAAAACTAAGCCAATCTCAAAAGCCATTGGTGACACTTCAAACTTAATTGACAACATGCCAATGAGGTTGTCTATTATAAAATTAGAAATCAAATGAAGTCAACTGACAATATGCTCAAAGTCATTAGCTACACTTCAAAGCTGCATATGCCCAAAAGCCGTTGCTGACATTTGGCTAAGCCAACCCCCACAGTTGTTTGCCACATCTCAAATTTAATTGATAACACGCTAATAAAACTGTTGATTATCAAATCAAACAAAGTCAAATAACATGCTCAAAGCCATTGGCCACATTTCAAAGCTAGCCAACCTCAAAAGTCATTAGTGACACTCCCTTTAAAGCAAGTTAACCCCAAAAGTCATGGTGATTCTCTCTTCAAAACTGGCTAACCCCAAAAGCTATTGGTATGCTCCAAACTTAATCGATAATATGCCAGGATATCGTCGATTATCAAATTAAAAATTATTAGAATAGGGCTAAGGTCACTAATTATTTTTAAGACAAAATATCAAAAGAGGTTAGTGATAGCAAGCAAAAAGTTGTCAATAACACTTCTAACCCTATCAAGGTCAACTTACACAAGTCAAGATAGTCAGTTACATCTTGAAATCAAGTCAAGTTATTAGCATCCACCAAGGATCAAATCAAGTATCCGTTCAAGTCAAACTCTACATGGTTAAGTGCACGGGGAGCGGGGTATCAAGGTGCATCAAGCCTTTTCCACTTTCTTTCGCATTTCATATTCTTTCACAATTATGAATTTAAATTTTTTAAATTGTAAAGTGAGGATATGCCTTACTAAAACCATGTACCTTTTCTTAAATCAATCAAATCATGCTTTCTTCTCTTTGTGCCTCTATTTTATTAGCTAGGTTTATGTTTCTAGGAGGTTTTTGATAATTATTAGGGTAATTAATAATAGGGACTTACGCTTGTTGAAAGTCATATTTTGGCAATACTTGATTTCGCACTCAAACCATCCTAAATTTTGTTTATTGTTCCGAGATTGCTCCCCATGGTCTTTGCCATTATGGATGATCAATTTTGATCCCACAAATTTTGGCATGCTTGGTGGGATATAACTTCTCCTTCAAGTGTAGAAACCTACTTAATATGATAAAGACATTAATAAGAGAGAATTATAATTGAAAACTAATTAATTGTGTTCACTTTTGCAAAAGAAGTATCAAATGGCATCAACAAAGAATATCCGTACCTCAACATACACCATCATCTTGGGAGAAGAATTAGTTGTGTATTTACATCATATCATGACCATCACAGAAGCAGCTAAAGCCCAAATCAAGTTTGGAACCATCTCTGAGGTCATCCAGTTCTAGAGGGCACCTGTTAGTTTGCCAACTAATGTTACAGTCACACAAGATGAGTCCGCTTCTTGCCTTCCATCAAAAGGAAAGAGACCCAATATCATCATTCCCAATGAGAAGAGTCAATTTAATGAAGAGCCAAAGGCTATGCCTTAACTAGGAAGAGTGTCCATCTTCTAGAGGTTAGGAACAAAGCGAAGCTTAGTCTATGATTGCCTTTACCCCACTCCTAATGAGAAGCAGACAAAAGCAAGTCCAAACACATGCATGGATGAAAAAGAACTCATCCTAACTACCACAAGCAAAGGAAAGGCTACTGAAATTTTCAGCCAACTTGGGAAGCCTACCTTTCAAATGAAGACAATCATCACCATTCTTATCTCTAACTCTTTCACTCCATTAAATGGCTTAGAGAAGGGTAAAAATAAGTCAAAGGGG
The DNA here is from genome assembly GCA_005019695.1 of Trichopus zeylanicus subsp. travancoricus. Classification (NCBI taxonomy): domain Eukaryota; kingdom Viridiplantae; phylum Streptophyta; class Magnoliopsida; order Dioscoreales; family Dioscoreaceae; genus Trichopus; species Trichopus zeylanicus. The sequence continues at coordinate 33,932 of RXID01015484.1, read as the reverse complement.
GCACAATTCTACCTTAAGATTGTAGCTAAGGGGTGAATATCTAAACAAAATAACAAGAGCCATCATATGATTGCAATCTAATATGAGACCTCAAAAGAGAGACCACCCACACTGTCAGAGTTATTTTTCATTATGACTAAGAAAGAACTGTGAGCCTGCATCTAAGTCCACCAAGTGCTAAAAGAAGGTTGCATGAATAAGGCTTGTAAATAAGGAGATTTAGGAAGAAAAGGCTCTTGTGAGCCAATCCTTGTTACCATGTCAAAGAGAAGTTATAGCTACTCAATCCACAAGAAGGCTTTCGAATGAAGCAACCTGGCTGATGGGAGAAGTTAAGCTCAACCCAAAACACACTAAACCTAGACCTAATCCTCAAGATATGGACTATCATGTTCTGACAAAAGCCTTAGTCATAACTGGAAGCTCTAATGAGGACATGATCATAAAAGTACTACGAGAATAGTTGAGACAAAAAGGGAAAGAGAAAGATGAAGCTCAGATGGATATGATGATACAAATGAGGCAAATGCTCAAGCTAAAGTGATCTAAATCTCAAGTTGCGAAGGTGGTAGAAGATGCACCTCCTATGGATGAAACCTATGAAAATGTAGGCCCTTCACAAGTGCCTCCTCCACTAGTAAGAGATACCTAATCCTTGATCTTAGAAATTTCTGTTAACATGGAATAATCAACATATATACAATAACAAGTACAACGAATGGTGGCTACACAACTAAGATAAGGAAGTGACACTGGTTTGATAAATGATGCAGACAAATCATACCCTAATTATCAGACTGAGTGTCATATCCCAAGGGCTATACAATTCCTAGCTTCAAATAATTTAATGGCATTGGTAATCCTGAACAACATATAGCTCATTTTGTGATCATATGCAAAGATTCAAGTAATAACCCCTCATTGCTACTCTGCTAATTTTTAGCAAGTTTAATAGGGATAGCATTTGAGTGGTATGTCAGTTTATAATAGAATCCATATATACTTGTTGCAAATGAAAGAGACTTTGAATCAAGTTCAGAGGAGTTAGTGATTAGGTGATCATTGCAGGCCTCATCTTAACACCAAAGTACAATAATGAATCAGTGTTGGATTATATCACATAGTGAAAAAATCTCAATAATAAGTGTGCATAATCCATAAGCAAGTTCGAGGCTATAAATCTAGTCCTCAAAAATATAAGGAGGGATTGTATGGCACCCTACTTAAGTGCTTTTTCTATCCACACTTTTCAAGATCTTATTATACAAGTCAAGAAATTGGAGAGAATTGGTCCACTAGTCTTAACTAGTTCATAAAATTTCAAAATAGAAAAAGATAAGGCAAAACATAAGGAGCCTTCTAAGAATGTGAGGGCAGCATTCACAATAAATGAGTGGAAGAAACTTATAATCCCCGCCAGGAACGGAGGTAAACCTTAGAAATTACCAACTCTTGGAAGAGATAGGAAAGTAGAACCCTCTAATAATTTCCTATAGAAACTAAAAAAAAAACTCTTTTAAAAGAGAGAGGGCAAGTAAGATTTTCCAATATGCTTTGAAATTAGGCCTCCAAGTGCTATAATGCAAAAGGCCAAATGAGGCCAACAGAAAGGATCATCCAAATTATCCTTACCACAGTGTCTTGGGACATACCATTGAGACTATTATATGTTCAAGGACTAGATTGAAAGACAATATCTAAAGTTAGCCTTATTTGGAATACTCATCAAATACATCAATCATATTACTGTATTTGAGATATATGAACTACTTAGTGGACTCCATTTTGGGGAGGAAGAACAATGTACACTCAAATAAGAACACCTATGGGAGTCATATATCTCTAAAAGGTTGAAGAAATTGATAAAGGGGATAGCTAAGAACATTAGGAAGCTTGAGATGGTGATAAGAAAAGTTTCATTAGAGCAAGCTCCCCCACCTACTCAAATCATCAAAAAGAAAAAAAAAAAAAGAGGAAAAAGGAATTGGTTCAACTAGAGGGGTACACTATTAAGAAATTGTCCATACAAGAATACATCAATGCCCTAGAAGAATATGTCTAAGGAGAAAAAAGTCAAGTAACTCCTGAGGAGTTCCTCCCTAATAAACTTAGAGATTTTCTTGAAAGATCCAACATTGAGAATGGAAAAGAGGAACTTCTAGTGGTGATGTGTGCTACAATTATCATTGTTGGAAGCTCACAGTCGAGCCAATCATTGGGGTTATCTCATCATTCTGGTGATGATGAAGTTTAGAGTATAGGGTGGGAAGAAGCAAATAAATTTGTCGAATGTATCGTTGATGAAATGGAGACTCTCACGAGTCTGCCAATAGGCTGTTACTAAGATGACTACACTAGAGAGTGGTTCTCCCACGAATGCAGTTATGGCATGATTAAACTATAGCTAGTACAATAAAAGATCTAGTCATAACCAACATAAGTGTTGAATGAATACATGTAGGCTATGCCTACCCATATGGAAAGCATGTCAAGTATAACTACCATGCTTTGTGGAGAAATTGAGAAGATGGAAAGGATGGTAGCTAAAAAGGCAAGGACACACAAAAAGATCCTACATGACTGGCATAAAATCACCTACTAATCTTCCTTGAGACTAGGATGATCATCCATGCCACATACCCCAAAAACAAGTCAAGAAAGATAAACATTCTCAAGCATAATCATTTGAGCCCATTGCGTCTTGTTTCCATGGTGACTCACACAACTGAGGTAGACACTGATGATCAGCCATCTTGATCACCATCAAGTAATGTAGTGGTGAATGATCAACCTATTAGGTTTGGTGCCTAGTCCTAGGACCTACAAAAGGGTGCCCTCTACCGACTTTAGAGAAATTACACATACAGGAAATGAATGATGAATATGATTCTATGTCTGAATTAGAACAACTTTATGACCGCTTTAGGAGGTCGTACACCATTAAGTGCCAAAAATGAAACAAGCATTTCAAGAAAGGATTAAACAAACTAATACTGGAGTTCATTTAGTCCTATGTAGAGCTAATCAAAACATTCATAAAATAGATGCCCTAAATACAAAGTCCTAAAGAAAGTCATGCAAGCTGATAAAATAGAAGGGTTCATCCAAAGAATATTTGAAGATCTCTCTACAAGAAAGCCCCACATGCCTAATTTTGATATTAAGTGGGATGATTATTAGCTAGCTACATCCTCCAAAGACATCCAGAGAACTACCTATTGGGGGGCAAGGATCCACTACCTTCTGTCACATGTTTAGCCTTGGTAATGACTTTGAAAAAGAGACTTGTTGCTCTAAGGATGCTAGAGTTCAATTGAGGAATGCAAACCAAGTACAACTCAAATATGATAAAATGTTACCCCTACGACAAGCTCCAATGCCTGAAGATAAAAATATCTCTAAGGACAAGGACAAAGAAAAGAAAATTCAGATAAAAGAGGACATGAACTTTACCCCTCCTATCTAGGGAGTGACAAAAACTTTTCAGATGAAGAAACCCCATAGTTCCTCCACCTGGGTGGCTATTCTTTTGATGAGGATGATAATGGGGATAAAACAAAAAGTATTCTCCTTGTTACAAAAGTCCCGAAAGACTTACTTAAGCCGTTAAATAAGCTAAGCATCAATATTGTGAGGAATTAATAGCCTTCTATATTTCCCCATGATATAAGGGAGAAAAGGAGATATTATTTTATAAGACTATTTCATATATCCTAAGAATGCATAAAATCTCAAAAACTGAGGAGCCAAAAAATGATAGCAATTATCAGTCAGTAGTCATACCTAAATATTTTTCAGACTAGCTTTATCAAATAATCAAGAAATTCTACTGTAAACTTTAATAAACAAAAAAAAGTTGTTTCTTCAAGATCCTATTGGATCCACCTCAAGAATGTTCTTATATTCTTGAAAGGATAAATAAGAATTCTAAAGAATTGGCTACATTGCACCAAGTATCCATGCATACCTTATGGCTCCCATTGAACCTCTATAAAGAGTCTGATCAAACATCCTTAATCCTTTCTAACACACAAATCGTATGCATTGAGCCAACCATGGTACTCCAAATACCATAAGAATGTGAAGTCCTCAGTAAAGCTTAATCAAAACTTAAAAAAAGAGGGAATGATGTAGTTTAAATACTCTCAAAATCAAAAGAAGAACCTTTTCCAAGTCCCATTCAACATAACGAACCACTTAGTGAACTAATAATCTTCAAACCAAAAGAAGCTCCACTAGAACTTGAAGATGGGGGTCAAGCCACAATTGATGAACTAATAGAAATCAACCTTGATTTAGAGGAGTACCCTAGGCCAACCTTTATCAACACACAACCCTCCAAATAAAGGCAAGCCCAATTCAAAGCAGTACTTAAAGAATATAGGGAAATACTTGGACTAGATCCTGAAGTGATAGTCCACAAGCTAGCTATCAATCCCAAACTTTCATCTATCAAATAAGCATCTAGGAAGATGAAACTCAACCTAGGACAAAAGATGATAGAAGAAATAAAGAAACTAATTGAAATGGACTTCATCAGGGAAGCAAAATACCTAGATTGGGTAGCTAGCATTGTGCTAGTCAAGAAGAAAAATAGCCAAATCTGCATTCATGTGGACTATAGGGACTGAATAAATTATGTCCAAAAGATGACTTTCTATTATCAATCATATAAATCATGATTCACAACATGACTAATTTTGAACTATTCTCCTTTATGGATGGTTTTTCAGGATCAATATTAAGATGGATCTGAATGATGAAAAGCATATAGTCTTGTAGACTCTAATCAACATTTACTACTATAAAGTAATGCCATTCAGGCTTAAGAACATGGGCACCACTTATCAAAGGGCCATGACTCAAATTTTTGATGACCTCATGCACTAGTTGGTGGAATGCTATGTGAATGACTTGGTAGTCAAAACTAAATTGAAAGACAAATACATCCAAGGCTTAAGAATGGTTTTTGACCACCTTAGAAAATATAATCTAAAGACAAACCCTATCAAATGTGCCTTCAGAGTATCATTAGGAAAATTTCTTGGCTTTGTTGTTGAACACTAAGGGATTGCAATTGATCCATCTAAAATCAAAGCCATCTTGAAAATGCCACCACCCAACAATTTGAAATAGTTGAGATTCATTTTGAACCTCTCTGAGAAGTGAAAATTGATGAAAAAGAATGCTCCATTTATTTGGGATCAAGAATGCCAACAAGCCTTTGAAGAGATTAAGCAATATCTCTTAAAGCCACTAGTTTTGGTAGTCCTTGTGCCTGATAAAACTCTAATCCTCTATTCAACTGCAATGGAAGGGCCCAAAATAATGAGGAAGGAAAATAAAATGCACTCTACTATTTGAATAGAATGCTAGTGGGGGTAGAGAATAACTATTCTCCCATCGAGAAGGATTATCTAGTACTCATATTCATAGTCAAGAAGCTTATGATCATAACCAAATTGGCAACAGAATCAATATGGATTATAAGATTTTGTAGCCAAGTGTTCCCTTGAGCGAATTGGAAATACCCCGTGTCTCAAAGAAATAATGTATTCATAAGATTTTGGAGATAATGGAAGATGAGCCACATCCGCTAGCATGTTAGAATCAGAAAGAATGTAAGGGTAAGCTTGCCACTTAAAATTTCAAGGATCCTACGCATGCATCCTAGCCTCTTTAGAAGAATAAGGAGAAGCAATTGTGTTCATAATTTGAATCATCTTTGGAACAAGGACTAAACATGAGTGACATAACTTTTTGATTTCATCACAAGGCTCTAACTCAGTATATTTTCTTTGGAAGTGGGCATATATGTAAGTGTAAAGAAAATAAATGGAAAACCAAGATGAAGAACTACTTGGTCCTATAGGGCTATCCACCATCGCTCTGAAATCTACATATATTGAGCATAGCACTGTAGGAGCTAGAGAAACTTTTCATTTATGTGCCATCCTACAGGTCATCACAAACATCTTGGGGTGAATGTACTACCCATGATGTAGCATAATAAAGTAGTGAAGCTGCAAATAGATGAAAGCAACAAAATAAGTTTTGGGGCTGAATTTTGGAAGGATGTTGCCTGTGTCATGCATAACCTAGTCGAATCTAGTTGTCTTACTCATCAAAGTTCTCTTATAAAAAAGTTCAATCTAATAGTCAAAGTACACCCACTACTGATTGTTTGCAAAGTGTATCACTATCTGATTATAAATTCTAAAGGGATCATGCAAAGTGTAACTAAAGTCAAGACTCACATGATAGTTAAAAGGGATATATTCATCCTAGAAACTCCCGAGGATAGGAATCCCAACTAAATGTCTTATGTCCCACAAAGGAATACCAACTTTACCATACAGAGTGTGGAAGGTGTTTGTAGCATGATTCCATATCTTGATCACATTATGCAAAATTTTCTAGTTTGGTGTATATTGCCCCCTCGATGCTATGACTCCTCCTAAAATGTCGAGACTTGCAAGTTGGGCTGAAAATTGAAATACCATACCACCAACCCACTTTGAATAATTTGGCAAAATTGGCACACCTCCTGCAAGCAGGAATGATTGCCCACATGAAGATGAATGGCCATTCAAAATACTAAATCCTAGGATTTTTGAAGACTCTCATTACCTAAAGTGCCCAATTGTCTCCAACCTGAAGGACTTTTCGGCATAGTCAGCACATAACATTCCCTCTTTGGAAAAGCAAGTAAAGGGGTGATAATTATTAAATCGCACTCATTTTCAATGTCTTGAGATTGGTATGCAATATTCACTCCAACATCAGTTCCTAAGATGGGAAGGAAGTGAGGTAAGACCAAACTATCTTCTTTCTTATTTCAAATTCTTTCAATCACAAAAGGCTCCATAGTTCCTACAAAAAAAAAAGGGAAAATAGACAAATAAAAGAGGGGAGAAGAAAGCTATTGTAATAATAAAATATGACAAAAAAGGTAAGGATCCCACCTATTCAACAATTGCTAAGGCAATTATGCAAGTTCAAATATTCACTATTGTTTGCATCTACTCCTCTCACCAAGAAAACTCAAGAAGTTGAGATGAAGGGGGAACTTTATTTCGGTAGATTTTGTAACCCAACTCCAACTCCAAGTTTGACAATGATTAGAGTTATACTTTGAGTCTAATTTGTGATAGGTTTGATCCGATTTAAAATAAATATGGGCTAAAACTTTAGGTTCAAACACTCAATCAGGTTTCACTAGTCAACCACTTGGTGAACCGGTTGACCAATTTTGACAAACAAGATTGGCATAACCTCTGTCGGTCGATCAATACCTTAATTGGTCAACCGATTTTCATAAACCAGGATTGGCAACACTATGCTATTAATCGATTTATCAATTGATCTTAAATTTAGGCTGAGATTGTCAAAATAGAAAATAAATTATCGTCTGAATTCATCAACAATCAACATATTATTTTTAGTAAAGAGGATTATAATCTTAGAACATATCAATTAATGATATGGGCATCCAAATTTGAAATCTGATTACAATCTAATCAAAACTCAACTTTAAATTAATTAATGATTTTATTTTAATCCTCTTACTCTTATAAGAGACTTGCAAAACCAAATCAAACAAATAGAGAGGGACAGAGAATTAGAGGACATTAAAGAGGCGAAAGAACTTTGGATGGACAAGCCAAAGTTTGAGCACAAAGAAGGTATGACATGGTTTCCTCTTCGTCTTCCTTTTCTTCTTCCAACCTCCTCCTTTGTGCTTCCTCTTCCTTCTCTATGAGGTACCAACTGTTAGGCCCTGCTTGGCCTCTCTCCCTCGCTCTATCCCTTCCACAAGCCCCATCATCGCCATGGCCACCCGAGGCTCCGTCTCCACCGATGCTCCCTCTAGCTCTACCAACACCGACATTGCCTTCAGCTGCTATCCACCATCGCTCATGACTGTGTCCAGCCAAGATGTGATCAAATCCAACCCAAATTTGAAGGAGAAGGGCTACCCTTATCCAATAGAGGGCAAAATAAAGAAGAAAGAGAAGATGACCTAGACCTAAATATGATGGAGCACACGCTTGGTCTGATTGAGAAGAAAGCAAAGGGGAAGAAGAAGGAGGAATTCAGCAAGAAGAGGAAGAAGAAAGGAAGAAGAGGAAACATAGGAAGGAGAAAGAAGAAGAGAAGTTTTAAAAAGAAAAAAAAATATTGCTGCTAGCCCATGGGAAGGTAAAAAAAGGAGAAGAAAATGAGAAGAAAAAGGAAAAAAAAAAAGAAGGAAAAAAAAGAAGAGAAAAATATAAGAACTTTTTTAACATGTGAGTGTTTCCTTCAACCTACCTAGGGCCAGCTTACAGGCATGCCCGAAAGTCAACTTTAGCCTAGGGCCATCTTGTGGTCTCACCCAATAGCCCTTTTGACCAAGGGCCAGCCTACAAATTCCTACAAAGGTCATTTTGACCAAAGGCCAGCATGCGAACTCATTTGAAAGTCAACTTTGGTCTAGGGCTATCTTATAGGCTCGCCCGATAGCCATTATGACCAAAAAGTAGCTTATGGGCTCACCTAAAAGTCATTTTGACCAAAGGTCAGCCTACGAACTCACCTAAAAGTTAATTTAGCTAAGGACCAGCCTGTAGGCTCTCCCTAACATTAATTTAGATAAAAGACTAACTTGCAGACTTGCGTGAAAGTCCAAAGATTAAGCTACTAACTCACCTGAAAGTAAAAAATGATTCAAGTCATTATGACAATTCGAGGGCTCTCAAACCCAAAATCAATGAACGTAAATCCATTAAATGACTCAATCATATTGAACTCAAGCTGATTTGGCTAAAGCAAGTAAACAAAATCAAATTAACTCAAACAAATCACCAAATGGATCTAAATCAACAAAATAAATGGACTAAAATTGGTCATCAGTCGCATAGTACAGGTTGTCCAGTTCTCCAAACAGATCGACCGATTCTTGTTTATCAAGAGTTAGCATATGCTTTGTTGGTTCACTGATACTCTTAACTGGTCGATCAGCTCCGACGAATCAAGAAAGACATCTGCTCTATCAGATGACAAGTATGCAAATCGATCATTCAATTTTGATAAAGCTAGAATGCATCCATTCAGGTGGATAATCAATGCCTCAACTAATCATCTATTTTAGTTAGAAAATTGATGACTTGAGTTTAGGTCCAACCTAAATCAAGTTCAAATTGGACCACGCCCTGATAGGGCCAAACATAGATTATTTTAGGTTCAAATCAAGTCAATTTGGAATCAAAATAAATTGGGTTAAACCACATTCAAACTAAATCAAAACAAATTCAAATCAAACTTTAAATTGAGTCAAACCATAACAAATTTGAATTAAAATCTGATTGAGTCAAACATATTCAAACTAAATCATAATAAGTTAGAATAGAGCTATAAATTTAGTCAAACAACATTCAAAATAAACTATCACAAGTTTGAATTAAACTCTGAACCATATTTGAATTAAATCACAACAAGTTCAAATAGAACTCTAACCACACTTTAAAGTGAAGCCAACCCCAAAAGTCATTGGTGATGCCTCAAACTTAATCAACAACAAGCCAATGAGGCTATCGATTATCAATTAAAAGAAGTTAACTGACAACATGCTCAAAGCCATCGGTCACACTTCAAAGCTAAGCTAACTCAAAAGCCATTAGTGACACTTGGTTAAGCCAACCCCAAAAGGCATTGGTGATGCCTCAAAATCAACAACATGCCAATGAGACCATCGATTATAAAATTAAAAATCAAATGAAATAAACCAAAATACGCTCAAAGCTGTCAGCCGCACTTCAAAGCTAAGCCAACCCAAAAGCAATTGGTGATGCTTCAAACTTAACTAATAATATGCCAATGAGACCATCAATTATCAAATCAAAAATCAAATGAAGACAACCGAAAATATGCTTAAAGCTGTCGAGCATACTTCAAAGCTAAGCCAACCCCAAAAGTCTTTGGTGATGGTTCAAACTTAATCAACAACACGCCAATGAGACCATCAATTATCAAATCAAAAATCAAATGAAGTCAATCAACAATGGCCATTGGCCACACTTTAAAATTATGGGATCAAAACTGACCATTTAGAATAGCAAAGACCCTGAGAAGCAATATTAAAATAACAAATAAAAAATGCAGGTGGTTTAAATATGAAATCAGGTGTTATGAAAATATGACTTCTAATAGACATAAGCCCCTGTTATTGATTACCTAGATAATTTTTAAGAATCTCCTAAAGTGAAAAACCTGCTAATAAGATGGGGACACAAAAGAAAAGAAGAAAACATAATTTGATTGATATGAAAGAAAGGGATACATGCTTTAAGAAAGGGCTACATGCCTTAAGAAAGGGCATACCCTCACATTATAATAAAATGAATTTAAATTTGTAATCATAAAAGAATATGAAATGAGATAAAGAAAATGGGAAAGAAGTTTTGATGTATGCTTCTAGCCCACTCCCATGCACTTAATCATATGGAGTTTGACTTGGATGAATTTTGACTTGATCCTCAATAGGTGTTGATAATTTCATTGATGACATCATCCAAGGGGACATGAAGTGTTTCTATTAGTCTTGGGCATTGGCGATAAAGTTATCTTATTTTGAAGTGTTTTAATTACCTGTTGGCAATAACTTCTCTTAGTTGAAGATTTTTGTTAGCCTAGTCGTGTTGGTGATAACTTCCCTTGGTTAAAGTATTTTTATTAGCTTGGTGTCATTGGCAATAACTTCATCTTGGTGGCATTACCAATGGCTTGTCGAAATTAGCTCCTTCATCTTGGTGCTTCCAAAAGCATTAGTGATTAACTCCTTTTGATGGTGTTACTAATGACATGTTGGGTTTAGCTTGGAGTATTGCCAATAGCTCTAAGTATTGGCAATTAACTCATTTTGAATAAGACGCCTAGCTGACTGAGTGAGTTTAAGCTTGTATTTAGTTTGGTTTGATTTTAATAATCAACAGCCTCTAAGGCATATTGTCAATTGAAGCCAATGCTTTTGGATTGACTTAGCTTTGAAGTATGGTTGATAGCTTTAAGCATATTGTCAATTGACTTTGTTGGAATAAGGTGTCTAGCCGACTCACTAAGCAAGTTCAAGTTTACCTCAGTTCAGTTTGGTTTGATAATAGATGACCTCTAAGATGTGTTGTCGATTGAATTTGAAGTATTGCTAATGCTTTTGGATTGAATTAGCTTTGAAGTATGGCTGACAACTTTAAGAATGTTGTCAGTTGACTTTGTTTGAATAAGGTGTCTGACTGACTTATTAAGCGAGTTCAAACCTACCTTAGTTCAGTTTGATTTGATAATAGATGGCCTCTAAGGTATGTTTTCGATTAAATTTGAAGCATTGCCAATGCTTTTAGGTTGGCCTACCTTTGAAATATGATTGACAACTTCAAGTATATTGTTAGTTAACTTCATTTGAATACAACATTTGCTTGATTGACTAAGCAAGTTCAAGCTTGCATTTAGTTTAGTTTACCTAAAGTTCAAACTTGGTTTAGTTTAAGTCTGATTTGATTCAATTCGATATTTTAAACTTGATCTTGATTTGAATATGATTTGATTCAGTTTAATATTCAAAATGTGATTTTAATTCGAGTATGATTTGATCTGATTCAAGTAGGGCTCGACCTTGTGTTAGACTCTTATTGATTTCTTAATAGATCCTAAGCAGATCTTGGATCCAAATCCTTGATAGGTTCTTATTAGATCTTTAATAGATATTGGATTCGACCCTTGATGGATTCTTAATGGCTCCTTAATTGATTTTGAATCTAACCCTGATTAGGTTTTTGATGAATTGTTGCTGGATTTTGGATTTGACCCTGATTGGGTTTTTGATGGATTCTTAAAAAATTTTGAATCTGACCCAAATTGGATTCTTGATGGATATTCAATGGATCTTGGATCCAACTCTGATTAGGTTCTTTATGGATCCTTAGTGAGTTTGGGTTTGTATTGGATTTAAGCTCAACCCATTAATGTGTTTGGCTTCAATTAATGTTGGACCTTGATTGGGTTCGAGTTTGAACCTTAATGAACTTCGCTAAAGTTCAAGTCAATTAAGATTCAACTTGATTTTAGTTCAGGTATGACCTAATTTTGATTTGAATTTGAGTTTGATTTGACCCGATTAGGATTTTATTTGAATCTAATTTAACCTAACTATGATTGGTTCAAGCTTGGTTTGACCAATTAGAGTTTGATTCAAACTTGGTTTGATCCGATTAGGATTTAGTTTGAACTTGATTCAATCTAATTAGAGTTTAATTTAAATTTTGATTTTGGATTGACCTGATTTGATTGTGATTGGGGCTGGGTTTAAACTGATTTGGTTTGGATTAACTCAATTTAGATTTGGTCTAGTTTAATTTGAGTTTTAGTCCATTAAATTGATTGACTTAGGTCCATTTAGTGATTCATTTGAATTAATATGATTTTAGTTGTTCAATATGATTGAATCATTTTATTTTAATCAATTTATCTTGAGAGCCCTTGGGCTATATTATAATGAATTTTGGTGAGCCTGCAGCTTGACAATGAGTCAATTTCAATTTTTGGCAAGTTTGTAAGTTGGTCTTGATTTTGATATTCAGTAAGTCCAAAGGCTGACAGTAGTTTGAAAAGACAATTAGCGAGCCTATAGGTTGGCCTTAGTTTGAATAGATATTCGGCGAGTTTGCAAGCTGACCTTAGTTTGAATAGGCAATCAACAAGCCCATAAGCTGGTCTTAGTCTGAATAGATATTCGGTGAGCTCACAAGTTGGCCTTAATCAGAATAAATGATTAGTGAGCTTATGGACTGACCTTAGTCCAAATAAATATTCGGCATGCTCGCAAGCTGGACTTAGCTCGAATAGATGATTAGTGAGCCCGTGGACTAGCCTTATTTCGAATAGATGTTCAATAAGTTTGTAAGCTATCCTTAACCTAAATAAATATTCAGTGAGCCTGTGGACTGAACTTAGTCTGAATAGACAATCAATAAGGTCAAAAGCTAGCTTTAGTCTAAATAGATAATTAGTGAGTCTGCAGCTAGTCTTAGTCTGAATAAATATTTGACAAACTCGCAAATTGGCCCTAGTGCAAATAAACATTTAGTGAACTTATAGGCTCTCTAAAGTCCAAAATAACTTTCAAGTAAGCCTAGGAAACTAACCCTAAATTGAAGTTGACTTTCGGGTGAATGCCTGGGCTAGCGCTAGGTCCCTGGTGATAGCACAAACACTTCCCCTTTTCTTTTATTGCTGGTCCTCTTTTTTGTCAACAACTGTTTCTCTTCTTAATATTCTTTTAGTTCTTTTCTCTCCGTCTTTCCTGCGTTTTTTCGAAACCCTTCTCATGCCATTTTTTTCTTCACTAGGCCATGGCAGCCTAGAGCGCCTCTTGGCCAAATTTGGTTGCTCTTCTCGGTGACATGACAGAGGTTTAGACAACAACTGGAGACCTCAAAGTGGGTGAACAGCAATGGCTCAACAGGATAGAATGAATAGGCCGGTACGTGGGGTGTACGATGGTGGGATGGGCAGCAATGGTTGTTGGAGTCACCGACGGCAGGTCAAGATGGAGCAGGGTTGGCTGGCCATAGGGAGCTTCAGGGCTTCGGGGCTTGATGGAGTGCAGGTCAACAGTTTGGGCTACCCCACGGAGGAAGGTGGTGCGGGGCTCGACAGGCGGGCAGCGCACTGGGGTTCTAGGGCCAAGCACAAGGCCGATGGGAAGAGAGGAAGGGCGTGGGTTGAGGTGACCAGGCGAAGCACGACTAAGGTGAATGATGGCCGCTAGTGAGGAGCCGCTGGTGGCTTAGTGGTATGGAAGAAGGGGTAGGAGCTTGAGTGACCCATCAAAGGTGGTAGAGGGATGTCGACGATGGCACAGTAAGCAGGGCAACATTCATTAAGACTTGGCCAGATCCTGGCGAAGGTTCTGGCTGAGATTCTTCTACATCCTAGCTAAGATAGCAGCACAGATCACAGGGAGGAATGAGGAGTTCATCTGATAATGGTGGATGGCCAAGGATCTCACCGGGAAGGAAGAGAAAGGGACCGTAGAAGAATTTTTCTCATTTAAGTAAAGGAATTCTTACTTCTCTTGTTGATAGTTCCTTGCTTTTTTTTAATTGTGGTTTGATTTCTCCTTTTCTCTCATGTTTCAGATCTTTTGGGCTCTAACCCTCTCTACGTGCTTCCGCTGATCTTTTTTTTTCCTTGATGTTAATATGTTTACATAGAGCTTAAAGAGATAGAGTTGGTTGGATTTCAATCTCGTGTTTGAAATTTTGAATTTCAAGATATGATAGTGGATGAATATAGATGTGATTCATTTGAGATTGGATATGTTTCTAGAGGGATAAGAAATTAAATTCACCATGGATATTAAATTTATAAGGGTGTCATTTGTAAATTTTCCCAAAAATTTGGATCAAATTATAAGTTTATAAATTTTAGAGGTCTTTTTCTAAAAAGAACTTGTTTATAAAGTTTTGAAACTTGTAGGGTACTTTTTGAATGAAATTTGGATTTATTTACAAATAACAACTTTCGAAGAACTTATTCATGAAAGACTAAAATTCTAGGGGTTTATTTATGAATATAAAATTTCTAAGGGGTTTATTTGTAAAATCTAAATTTCATAATGATCAGATTATAATTATTGAATTTTGGAAGAGTTTATTTACAAACCATATGTTATGTAGGGACCAATTTGTAATTTTTAGGGTTTTGTTGGAATTTTCATAAAATTTTTATTCTGGGGACTTATTTATAAGAAAAATCTAATCAGGGACCTTTTTGTAATATAGATGTAGGTTTGATCACCATATATAATAGACTTTGTGTGTCACATAAAATTGGACTTAATTTGCTATATGAGAGTGGACTTAATCTGTCACATGAAAGTGAACTTAGTTTATGATGTGGGAATGAACTTAATTTACCATTTAAATATAGGCTTAATCACCACATAAAATAGACTTAATTGCTACATGAAAGTGGACTTGGATTGTCACGTACAAGTAGACTTAATTTTTCATTTAAATATAAAC
This sequence comes from Trichopus zeylanicus subsp. travancoricus, assembly GCA_005019695.1. Classification (NCBI taxonomy): domain Eukaryota; kingdom Viridiplantae; phylum Streptophyta; class Magnoliopsida; order Dioscoreales; family Dioscoreaceae; genus Trichopus; species Trichopus zeylanicus. The sequence goes on along the minus strand of RXID01015484.1, from coordinate 18,870 downwards.
TTTTATTACCATATAAGATGAACTTTAATTATCACATGGAAGTGAAATTAGATTGCTATGTGAAAGTGGACTTAATTTATCAAGTGAAAGTGGGCATAATTTTCTATGTGAAAGTGAATTTTATTTGCTATATAAAAGTGGACTTAGTTTGTTACATGAAAGTGGGTCTATTTTACCATGTGAAAATGGATTTGATTTGTCATATAAAAGTAGACTTGATTTGCCACGTACATATATGTCTAATCGCTATATAACATGAACTTGATTTGCTATGCAAAAGTAGACTTAGTTCATCACATAAAAATGAGCTTGACTAGCCACACAATATGTACCTTACTTACCATGTGAAAGTGGACTTGATTTGTTACTTGAAAGTAAAATTGAATTGTTATGAAAATGTGGATTTGACCATCACACAAAATGTATGGGATTTTGTCTCTATGTTTTGCCTTGAGAAATATGGAGTGCATATTTGACGAAGCATTCCTTTTTGAAGAAGTTAGATGTTCCATCATAGACAAATATAGGCACTTTTTTTTATTTTCATTGTTGCCCCCAGAGACTTATGGATAATACCACTTTAAGAATCGGGCATTGATCAGTGACATAGGACTTTTCTTTTTGTCATCAATAAGTTAGTAGGATCCTCTTGCAAATATCTTTTCAATAATATGAGGGTCTTCTTAATTAGGCTCAAATTTATCTTTTTTCTTTTGATTTGAGATTATGGGTTTTCTTAATACCAAGACCATTTTTATTTTCTGAAAAGATTTGAGCTGGGCCATCTTGTTGTAGGCTTTGGATATTTGTGCTTGATACCTTTTCAAACTTTGTTGAGCTGCAAGCTTCGTTTAAGGAGTCTAGGTCATCAAAGCGAAGATGAATATTATATTCTTTTGTGATTTTTTCTTGCAAAGAAATCCTTAGAGACAGAATTTGCAACTCTAATGGTAAGATTATCTTAGTCCCAAACACAAATGCATATGGTGTTGATTGGATAGGGGTTCGATATATGACGTAATAGGCCCACAATTCCTCAGAAAATTTTTGGTGCTAGTCTTATTTGTTTGTATTGACAACTTTCTTCAATATTTTGGAGGAGATTTTATTAAAGCCTCAGCAAGGTCATTCAAGCTTACATCATAGATGGATGAATATCTCCAATCTATCTTGTGATGATATAAGAATTTCCCCACCTTGAAACTTTTGAAGGACAGTCTGTTGTTAGAAATGATCATTCAAGGAACACCAAATTAATATAAGACCTTTTCTCGAAAGAAACAAATGATGGTATCTACTTTTACTTTTGTAAGTGGAATTACTTCTATCCATTGAGAGAAGTAATCAGGTTCTACTAATATAAAATGGTGATCCCTCAAAGAAGATAGCTCAATTGGGCCGATTATATCCATACCTCATACCTCAAATGACCATAAGGATACCATTGGGTGTAAAGGATTTGGATGTTGATGAATGAAGTCATTGTGGATCTAGTGTAGGTGATATTTTTCTTACATATTTGATACAATCTCTCACCATCGTGGGCCAATAGTAGCCCATATGCTTGATTTTGATAATCATTTTTGGGTCTGATTGATGAGCTCCCCAAATCCCAGAGTATACTTTGTACATGATATTTTTTGCCTCTTCATCTGAAAGGCAGCATAGACGTAGTTGACCAAATGACCATCTATAAAGAGTGTTATTGATAAGCAGGAAGTGGTGACTCTCTTCCTAAGCTGCATTCATGTCGCTTTGTTTTCTAGAAGTTCTCCTTTTTGAGGTAATCGGTGAATGATATTATCCATTATGTTGATTCTTCTATCACTTTAGATTCAGTCCTCTCATGTTTGATGCTAAAGACTAAGCTCAATTACCTATCTACTATAGGCTATAATTAAAAATTTTTTTTTGGTCAAGATTAGCTAGTGTCTTGGTCAACTTGACTAAGGAATCAACTTTCACATTGATGGACCAAGGAACTTTAATTATTTGAACATATAGGATTTGATCCATGAGTTCTCAAGCCTTTTCATGGTATTTTAGTAACTCAAATTTATAGATTTTATATCCACCTCCCACTTGACTGATAACTAATTGCGAGTCACCAAAAACATGTAGGTGTGATATTTCCATATTGAGAGTCATTTCTACTTCTGTTATTAGGGCCTTGTATTTAATCTCATTGTTTGTATATAGTTTTTAGAAGGAATAGTAGTATCATAAAATACTCTTATTTAGAGTGACAAATATAAGTCCCATGCTTGCTTTGATTTACGAAAGCTTTGTCTTAATTCCCAATTTAAGGGATAATGCCCTATCAAAGTATAGCCTCTGGTAAAGTTTCCATTCCTTGACAAGAAGGGTTTCTTCATTAGACAGTTTGCAACTCAATGGAGGGTCTTCTGGTATTGGGTGAACTATGAGAAAATCAGTAAGAGCTTGTCCTTTAATTGTCTTTTGGGAAGTGAATTTAATATCATACTCTATGAGGATTAAGTCCTATTTGCTAGTCTTCTAGTAATTATGAGCTTGGTCATCAAGTATTTTATGGAGTCAATCCTTGATATTAAAATAATGTGGTGGGAGAGCAAATGATTTATAAGTTTTTATATTGTGAACATGAATGCTAGACAATACTTTTCGATGAGAGAGTAGTTACTCTCTGCCTCCACTATCATTCTACTCAAATAGTAGAGTGTATTATCTTTTCCTTCTTTATTATTTTGGGTGAGAAGTGTCCCCAAGAACACTTCCATTGTGGTTGTGTAGAGGATTAAGGGTCTACCAAGCATGGGTGCTACTAAGATTGGTGGCTTTAAGAGATATTACTTAATTTCTTCAAAGGCTTATTAGCATTGTTGATCCCAAATGAATAGAGTGTCTTTGTTCATTAGTTTGGAGAAACACTTGCATCTTTTAGAGAGATTTGAAATGAATCTCCTTATGTACACGAGTTGAACTTGGAGTGATCTCAATTATTTTAAGTTGTTGGATGGTAGCATATCTAAGACAACTTTGATTTTAGATGGATTGATTTCAATCCCTCAGTACCTGACAATAAAATCAAGAAATTTTCTTGATGATACCTCAAAGGCATATTTTGTAGGACTCTTCTTTAAGTTTTATTTTCTAAGATGGTCAAAAATCACTCTTAGGTCTTGGATGTTCTAGCCTTTGGACTTAGTTTTGACTATGAAGTCACCCACCTAATACTCGACTAGTTGATGTATGAGGTCATCAAAAATTTAGGTCATGACCCTTTAATAAGTAGCACACATATTCTTAAGTCTAAAGGGCATCACCTTATAGTAATAAATGCCAATTGGAGTTTGAAGGACCATATACTTTTCATTGTCGGGATCCATCTTGATTTAATTATATCCCAAGAAACCATCCATAAAGGAGAATAGTTCAAAATTAGTCATATTGTCAATCATAATTTCTATTATTGGTAGTAGAAAATCATCTTTTGGATATACTTTGTTTAAGTCCTTGTAGTCCACACAAATGCGGATTTAACCATTCTTCATCTTGACTAACACAATGCTTGCAACCCAATTTGAATATTTCTTTTCTCTGATGAAGCCTACTTTGATCAGTTTTTTTGTTTCTTCTGTCACATTTTGTTCTACATCAAGTTTCATCTTCCTAGGCGTTTGTTTGATAAGTGAAAGTTTGGGATTGATAGCTAGCTTATGGACTACAATTTCAAGATTAGTCTAGGCATCTCCCTGTAATTCCATGCAAAGCAATCAATATATTCCTCGAGCACTGCTTTGATTTGGGTTTAGTTCTCTTGTGAGAGTTGTATGCTAATAAAGATTGGCTTGGGACCTTTCTTTGAACCTAGGTTGATTTTTATCAATTCATCGATTATGGCTTGCCCCCTTTCCTCAAGTTTTGGTGGGGCTTTTTTTTGTTTAAGGATCATGTCTCCACCAAATGATTCATTATGTTGATTGGGACCTGGTAAGAGTTCCTCTCTCAGTTTCGAGGGCATTTTGACTGTATCATGCCCCCTTTCTTAGGTCTTGATGAAAAACTTCATCTTTATGTGATGTCTAGAGAACCATAATTGCCTTGATGCATACAGTTTGTGTATCAAAAGGTGTGGAGGATGCTTGATCATTTTCATTATTAGAAAGAAGTCCAATGGTGACCATAAGGTATGTATGGATACATGGAGCGATGTAGTCCAATCCTTTAGAATTCTTGTTTCCTCCTCCAAGAATATAATCACACCCTTAAGGTAGATCCCATAGATTTCTGAAGAAATAACTTTCCTCCTTTGTTTATTGAAGTTTGCAACCGAATTTCTTGATTATTTGACAAAGAGTGTTCGAAAAATATTTAGGTAGTACTACTGGTTGATAGTTACCATCATCTTCTGGATCCTTAGTCTTAAGGATTTCATATATTCTTGGGACATAGGGAATTATCTTATAAAATAATATCTTCTTTCTCCCTTATGTCATGGGAGAATGTAGAAGGTTACTAATTCCTTCACAATATTGGTACTTAGTTCATTTGATGACTTCAGTAAGTCCTCTAGGACATTAGTAATGAGGAGAGTACTCTCTGTTTGACCTCCATTGTCATCTTCATTAGAAGAATAGCCACCCATGTAGAATTATGAGGTTTTTTCATTTGAAGAGTTTGTGTCACCTCTTAGATAAGGAGAGGTGAAGATTAGGCTAGTAATCTTCTTCTTTACTTGACTGATGCAAGAAAACCTTCTATTAGTATAGGATCTTTCATAATATTTTATGTCATCATAATGTATCTCGTGAACATCAAAGGGATATATACATCTCCATTAATTCGACATTCTTTACCATCTTCAAAGTATTTGAGGCATTGATACAGGGTTGATGGTACCACTTTGTTTTTATGCAACCATGGCCTTCCTAGTAGTGCTTTATATGATGCATCAGTGTTGATCATATAGAACTTGGTGTCAATTATTAATTTACCTATGTTTAGACGTATGCTTATGATCCCAAGAGCCCTTTGGCTATTTTGATTAAATCCTTGGATGGTTATAATTTTAGATAATAGGTGGCATACATCGAAAGCTAGAGTTCTTAACTTGTGAAAGGTCATCAAATTAACTGAGAAGCCTGGATCAATGAGGACACAATTGATTTTGACCCTATCACTATTCCTTGTGACATAAAATGACCTATTATGGTATGTTATCCCTAGTAGCAGGTCATCATTTGTGAAAGTCATGGTAGTAGTCCAGCAAACATACAAAGACTTCTTCATTTTCTCTTTAAAGAAGTATTCTTGATAATCGATTGGATTTTGTAAGATATACACCAACATATCCCTAAGTTCTTATGACATCATTAGAGCATCCAAGATCTCCTTAAGATGAGCTTCTATGTTATATTTTGCCTTTTTGGGTGCAAGTTCAGCTTATGAAAATTCAACATCCTCGTTTATATGAATCTCTTTGTCCTTGTCTTTGGGGATATTCTTATCCATAGACACTCAAGCTTGTCTCGGGGATAGCACTTTACCACCTCTGAGTTATATTTGGTTTGCATTCCTTAGTTGAATTCTAGCATCATAAGACCAATAAGGTTTTTATTCAGAGTCACTACCAAGGTTGATCATGTGACAAGAGGCAGTGAATGCTTGCCCCTAGTTGGTAGTCTTTTGGATATCTTTGAAAGACATAATTGGATGATAATTATCCCATTCAACATCAAAGTTGGCATATGGGGCATCCTTGTAGAGAGATCTTTAGAGACTCTTTGGATGAACCCTTCTATTTCATCAGTTGGTATGACCTTCTTTAGGACTTTGTATTTAGAGCCATTTCTTTTGTAGATATTTGGATTGACTTGACATAGGAGTTGATGGGCTCTGACATTAACTTGCTTAATTCTTTCCCAAAATACTTTTTTTTTTGTGCTTATCGGTGTAGGACCTTCCAAAGTGGTTGTAAAGTTGTTCCAACTCATACATAGAGTCATGTTCATCATCTGTATCCTGTATGTGTATTTTGTCTAAAGTTGATAGAGTGCATTCTTCCACAGACTCTAAGACTGGGGATTCACCAAATCTAGTGGATTTGACTATCTATTGCTATATCACTTGGTGATAGTTAGGACGATTGCTTATTAATGTTTACTTTAGATGTGTGAGTCACCGTGTGACAAGAGGCAATACACTTAAATAATTATCTTCAAAAGTGCCAAAATTTCTTAACTCATCTCTAGAAAAGGTGGCATGAGTGATCATTTTGATCCTAGTGAGGGTTGGTAAGTAATTCTCTACCATTCCTATAGGATCTATTGTGTGGCTTTTCCTTTTCTCCTAGCACCTTCTCCACCTTCTCGATTTCCTTACAAAGCATGATAGTCATATTTGACATACTTTTCATATGGGCAGCCCTATATTGCATGCGTCCATTCAACACCTACATTTGTTTGTTGACAAACATCATGCTAGTTATAACTAGTTCTTTTACAGTATCTAATTATAGTTTAAGCATACCATAATCACATTCATGGGTGAACCATTCTCTCAGATAGCCATTGTAGGGGTAGCACCCTGGGAGATCTATGGGATCTTTCATTTCATTAGTGATATCTTCTAGGAATCTATTTGCTTCTTCTCACATTGCATCCTAAATTTCATCATTATTTAAATAACAGGATGGGGATCGGCTTAGTTATAAACCTCTGATGGTAAATATCGCAGCACACATTGCTATTGGAAGTTCTCTTTCTTCATCTCCCGCATCAAAGTCTTCTAGCAAAGCTTTGAATATCTCAGGAAGGAATTCCTTGAGAGTTACATGGCTTCTTTCTTATTGGAAATATTCCTCTAGGACGTCAATGTATTCTTGGATGGCTGATTTCTTGAGGTTGTATTAATTCAGTTGAACTAGTTTCTTCTTCTTGCTTTTGTTCTTTTTCTTCTTGATGCTTTGAGTAGATGGGAAAACTTGTTCTGATGAAACTTTTCTTATCACTATCCCAGGATTTTTCAGGTTTTTCAACCAACTTCTTTATCAATCTCTTTGGCCTTTTAGAATTATAGATCTCCCACAAGTGTTCTTATTCAAATGTACATTGTGCTTCTTTCCAAAAGAGGAATTCAGTAAGCGGTTTATGTGTTTCAAAAATAGTAATGTGATTGATGTGCTTAGTGAGTGTTTCAAATAAGATTGACTTCAAGAGAGTTAGAATGCTCTCTTGGTATTGTTTTTTGATCCAATCCTTAAATACATAGCAATCTTTAATAGTATGACTTGAGATTCTATGATAAAGATAATAGTTTGGATGATCATTTTTTATTAGCTTCATTTAGCCTTTTGCATTCTACCAATTGGAGACCTAGCTTTAGAGCATCTTGAAAGATCTTGTGCACTCTTTCTCTTTTGAAAAACTATTTCTTCCTAAGCCTCTATTGGAAAATATTAGAGAGTTGTACTTCCTCATCTCCCAAAAGAGCTGGTAATTTTGGAGGATTACCTCCATTAATAGTAGGGTTTACAGGTTCCTTTTGCTCATTTATGTGAATGCTGCTCTCACGTCTTTAGAGGGCTCCCCTCACTTTGCCTTGTCTTTTTCTAGTTTGAAATTTTGTGAACTAACAGGTTGGAGGACCAATCCTCTCTAACTTCTTGACTTGTATAATGAGATCTTAGAAAGTATAAGTAGAAGAAGCACTTAGATAAAGTGTCATCCAGTTCTTCTTTATGTTATCAAGGACTAGATTTATATCTTCAAATTGGCTTATGGATTGTTCACACTAATGTTGAGGTTTCTCCATCATGTGATGTAATTCAAAATCAATTCATTATCGCATTTTGATGTTAAAATAAGGTTTGCAATGGTTATATTGTTGCTGGTTCCTCCAAATCTGATTCAAAAAAAATTTTTATTTGTGACCAATTTTGTATGGATTTTGATTGTAAACTAGCATACTACTCAAATGCTACCCCAGTTAAGCTTGCTGAAAATTGGTGGAGTAACAATAAGGGGTTATTACTTGAATTCTTACATAAAGTCATGAAATGAGCTATATATTGTTCATGATTACCAATGCCATTAAATTGTTTGAACTTAGGTACTGTATAACTTTTAGAATGTGGTACTTTATCATGATGACTAGGGTATGATTGGTCTGCATCATTTATCATATTCATGTCACTTTTTTGTCTTTGTTATGCAACCTCCATTTGTTGCACTTGTTATTGTATGTATTATAGTAAATTTCATATTATCAAGAATTCCTGAGATCGTAGATTGGGTATTCCTTGCTGGTGAATGAGGTGCTTATGAAGGACCTACATTTTTAGGGATTTCACCTATAGGAGGTTTGTCTTTTGTTGCCTCTGTAGCTTCTTGAGATGACTGTTGGGCTCACTTCAATTTATCAAGATTTTGTCTCATTTCTACCATTATCTTCATCAACTCCATGATCTTATTTTGGGCTTCATCTTTCTCTTTTTCTTGTTGTGTCAACTATTCTCATAGTGCCTCCACAATTATTTCTCCAATAGAGCTTTTGGTTATGACCGAGGTTTCCGTTAGAACATGACGATCCATGTCTTGAGAGTTAGGTCTTGGCTTGGTGTGTTTTTGTTCAAGGTTAACTTCTCTCATCAATTGGGTTACCTCAGTCAAGAGTTCGCTCATGGAACTAGTTATACCTTCTCTCTAGAGTGGTTGCAAGAATTGGCTTGCAAGGGCCATTTCTTCCTAAATCTCCTAATTTCTATGCTTTGTTCATGCAGCCTTCTTTTCACATTTTGCCTATTGAGGTGTGGGCTCATAGTCCTTTCTAGATCATGATGAGAATTGACTCTGACAGTATGGATGGTCTCCCTTTTTGGAGTCTCTTATTGGGTTGTAGCCTTATAGTGGCTCTTATTATTTTATTTAGTTATCCGCCCTTTTGCCACAGCCTTGAGATAGAATTGTGCCCCTCTTTGACTTATTTTTACCCTTCTATAAGCCACTTAATGGAGAAAAAGAGTTTGAGGTGTTCATCAAGGGGCGAGCTTTCCAAGCCAACTGAAAATTTCAACATCTTTTCTTTACTTGTAATAGTCAAGATGAGTTCTTTTTCATTCATGCACATTTCCAAACTTTCTTTTGGCTATCTCTTGTTAGGAGTCAGGTGAAGGCAGTCAAAGATTGAGTTTTGTTTGGGGCCTAGTCCCTAGAAGACTAATACCCTTGCCGGTTCAGACTTAGCTTCTGACTCTTCATCAAATTGATTCTTCTCATTTGAAATGATGACATTGGGCCTATTTTTCCTTGATGGAAAGTAAGAATTAGGTTAGGCTTGCATGACAATAACTTCAATCGGCATAGTTCCAAATTCTTTCTTGAACTAAATGGCCTCAAAAATGGTTCTAAACTCAATTTGAACTTCAGCTACTTCTATGGTACCTTTGGGGTAGACACAGTCGTTCCTATCCCTAGGATGATGGTATACATTGGGGTGGAGAAGTTCTTTGTTGATGTCATTGGATACTTTCTTCTGTAAGAAGGAACATAATTGATTAGTTTTCAATTATAATTCTATCTCATTAACATCTCTATCATATTAGATAAGTTTCTACACTTGAAAGAGAAGTAAGGTCCCATTGAGCATGCCAAAATTTGTGGGATCAAAATTAATCACCTGGCATAGCGAAGACCGTGAGAAGCAATCTCAAACTAACAAATCAAAACTATGAGTTGTCTGAATGCATAATCAAGTATTATTGGAATATGACTTTTAATAGCCACAAGCCCCTATTATTAATTACCCTAACAATTATAAAAAATCTATGAAAGTAAGAAATCTACCTAATAAGATAGAGATATAAAAGAAAAGAAGAAAACATAATTTTATTGATATAAAAGAAAGAGATACATAGCTTAAAGTAAGGGCACACCCTCACTTTACAATGAAATAAATTTAAATTTGTAACCATAAAAAAATATAAAATGAGAAAAAAGAAATGGAAAAGAAGCTTTGATGTGTGCTATCGCCCCACTCCCATGCATTGGATCATGTGGAGTTTGACTTAGATGGATCATGTGGGTCTTGACTCGGATGCAGGTGTTGATAATTTGGTTGATGACATCATCTAGGACATGAAAGGAGAAAGGAGACATTCAAAGTGTGGCCATTAGCCTTTGGTGTTGATTATAACTTCATCATAGTTTGAAGTGTTTCCATTACCCTGAGTGTCGATGATAACTTCTCTTAGTTGAAGTGTTTCTGTTAGACTGGTGGCATTCGTGATAACTTCCATTGGTTAAAGTGTTTTCATTATCTTGGTGGTATTGGCAATAACTTTCCTTTGTTGAAGTATTTCTGTTAACTTGGTGGCATTGGCGATAACTTCATCTTGATGACATTACTGATGGCTTGTCGAAATTAGCCTGAAGTGTTGTTGATATTATTAAGCACTGGCGATTAACTCCTTTTGATGGCGCTGCCAATGGCATGTTGGATTTAGCTTTGAGTGTTGTTGATAGCTCTAAACATTGGTAATTAACTCCTTTTAAACAAGGTGTTTAGATGACTGACTAAGTGAGTTCAAGCTTGCCTTTGGTTATGTTTGATTTGATAACCGACGGCCTGTAAGGTGTGTTATCAATTGAATTTGAAGCGTTGCTAATGCTTTTGGGTTGACATAGCTTTGAAGTGTGGCTAATAGCTTTAAGCATGTTATCAATCGACTTTATTTGAATAAGGAGTCTGGCTAATTGACTAAGCGAATTCAAGCTTACTTCAATTCAGTTTGATTTGATAATCAACTGCCTCTAAGGCATGCTATTGATTGAATTTAAAGTATTATAAATGCTTTTGGGTTGGCTTATATTTGAAGTATGACCAATAACGTTAAGCATATTGTCATTTGGCTTCATTTGAACATAGCATCTAACTGACTAACTAAGCAAGTTCAAACTTGGATTTAGTTTGGTTTGATCTGAACTTTAAACTTGGTTTGGTTTAAGTATGATCTAATTTAATTCGATGTTACTTGATCTTGATTTGAATTTGATTTGATTTAGTTCAATTTTCAAAACTCAATTTTGATTTGGGTCTGATTTGATTCGATTCGGGTAGGGCTCGACCTTGTGTTGGATACTTATCAATTTCTTAATGGATCCTTAATGGATCTTAGATCCAAACTCTTGATAGGTTCTTATTGGATCATTAATGGATCGTGGATCCAACCCTTAATGGGTTTTTAATGAATCCTTAATAGATCTTGGATCCCACCTGATTAGATTTTTAATGGATCGTTATTGGATCCTAGATCCAACCCTGATTGGATTTTTGATGGATCCTTAATGGCTAAGCCAAACCTAAAAGCTATTCATAATGCTTGGCTAAACTAGGCTAAACCAATCCCAAAAGTCATTGGTAATGTCTCAAATTTAATCAATAACACACCAATGAGACCATCAATTATCAAATCAAACAAAGTCAACAGACAACATGCTCAAAGTCATCGGCTACACTTCATAACTAGCCAATCCCAAAAGCTATTAGTGACACTCCATTCAAAACTAGCCACTCCAAAAGTCATTGGTGACACTCCAAACCTAATCAACAATATGCGAGAATGACATCAATTATTATAATAAACATAAAACTAAGGTTGATAATCATTATTAAGATAAAATATCAAAAGAGGTTAGCTCATAGTAAGTAGAAAATCATTAGTAATATTTTAAATCCTAATAGGGTCAACTAACACAAGCCAAGACAGTCAGTCACACCCTAAAATCAATTCAAGTTATCAGCATCCACCAAAGATCAAATCAAGCAACCGTTAGAGTCAAACTCTATATAGTCAAGTGCACAAAGTGGGACAACAGAGTACATCAAGTCTTTCCCACTTCCTTTCTCATTTAATATTCTTTCACAATTATGAGTTTAAATTCGTTAAATTATAAAATGAGGCTATGCCCTTATTTAAGTTGTATATCTTTTCTCAAATCAATCAAATTATTTCTTCTCTTTGTAACTCTATCTTATTAGCTAGATTTCTTGTTTTAAGAAGTTTTTAATAATTATCAAGATAATTAATAATAGGGATTTGCACCCGTTAGAAGTCATATTTTCACAATACCTGATTTCACACTCAAATCACCTTAAATTGTGATTTGTTATTTTAAGATTGCTCCCCAAGGTCTTTGCCATTCCAGACGGTCGATTTCGATCCCACAATCATAACTTGGGAAGCTAGTAAAGTTAAAGCTTAGAGATTACATGTTGCTAACCTATGTATCGCATGATCCATACTTGAAGCCTACTTCGAAAAAGACATTGAAGGTTTTAAAACTTAAAATTTGAAATTACGAGTTTCATATTCGTACATTTACAAAGAAAATTTGCGAATTTACAAATAAGTCTCTCGAATTTTTTTATTTATAAATAAGTCGAAAATTTATAAGTTTTAAAAAGAATTAAACAAAAAAGAGTTGAAGGTATTAAAACTTAAAATTTTAAAATACAAGTTCAATATTTTGTATATTTACAAGTAGACCAATAAAATTCTTTCATTTATAAATAAGCCCAGCTTTTATCAATTCTCTAATAAAGTTTCAAAATATCGCGTTTTTAAAAATTAAAATTTTGAATTACAAATTTAGTATTTGTACGTTTACTAATAGACCCCGTGAATATTTTTATTTATAAATAAGTTCAAAATTTTATCATCTTTAAAATAAAATTCTATAAAAAAGACATTGAAGGTTTTAAAACTTAAAATTTCAAATTACAAGTTTAACATTTGTACATTTATAAATAGACCCCTAAAACATATTCATTTATAAATAAGTCCAAATATCATTATTTTTTAAATAAAATTTTACGAAGAACACATTGAAGGTTTTAAAACTTAAAATTTAAAATTACGAGTTTCATATTTGTAGATTTACAAAGAAAATTTTTGAATTTACAAATAAGTCCCTCGAATTTTTTTATTTATAAATAAGTCGAAAATTTATAAGTTTTTAAAAGAATTTAAGAAAAAAGAGTTGAAGGTATTAAAACTTAAAATTTTAAAATACGAGTTCAATATTTTGTATATTTACAAGTAGACCAAAAAAATTTTTTCATTTATAAATAAGCCCAGCTTTTATCAATTTTCTAATAAAGTTTCACAATATCGAGTTTTTAAAAATTTAAATTTTGAATTACAAATTTAGTATTTGTACGTTTACAAATAAACCCCGTGAATATTTTTATTTATAAATAAGTTCAAAATTTTATCATCTTTAAAATAAAATTCTACAAAAACGACAATGAAGGTTTTAGAACTTAAAGGTTCAAATTACAAGTTTAACATTTATACATTTATAAATAGACCACTAAAACATATTTATTTATAAATAAGTCCAAATATCATTATTTTTTAAATAAAATTTTACGAAGAGGACATTGAAGGTTTTAAAACTTAAAATTTGAAATTACGAGTTTCATATTTGTACATTTACAAAAAAAATTCGCGAATTTACAAGTCACTTGAATTTTTTTATTTATAAATAAGTCAAAAATTTATAAGTTTTTAAAAAAATTTAACAAAAAAGAGTTGAAGGTATTAAAACTTAAAATTTTAAAATACAAGTTCAATATTTTGTATATTTACAAGTAGACCAATAAACTTTTCTCATTTATAAATAAGCCCAGCTTTTATCAATTTTCCAAAAAAGTTTCACAATATCGAGTTTTTAAAAATTAAAATTTTGATTTACAAATTTAGTATTTGTACGTTTACAAATAGACCCCGTGAATATTTTTATTTATAAATAAGTTCCAAATTTTATAATCTTTAAAATAAAATTATACAAAAAAGACATTGAAGGTTTTAAAACTTAAAATTTCAAATTACAAGTTTAACATTTGTTCATTTATAAATAGACCCCTAAAACATATTCATTTATAAATAAGTCCAAATATCATTATTTTTTAAATAATATTTTACGAAGAAGACATTGAAGGTTTTAATACTTAAAATTTGAAATTACGAGTTTCATATTTGTACATTTACAAAGAAAATTTGCGAATTTACAACTAAGTCCCTCGAATTTTTTTATTTATAAATAAGTCAAAAATTTATAAGTTTTTAAAAAAATTTAACAGAAAAGAGTTGAAGGTATTAAAACTTAAAATTTTAAAATACAAGTTCAATATTTTGTATATTTACAAGTAGACCAAGAAAATTTTTTCATTTATAAATAAGCCCAGCTTTTATCAATTTTCTAAAAAAGTTTCACAATATCGAGTTTTTAAAAATTAAAATTTTGAATTACTAATTTAGTATTTGTACGTTTACAAATAGACCCCGTGAATATTTTTATTTATAAAGAAGTTCAAAATTTTATCATCTTTAAAATAAAATTCTACAAAAAAGACATTGAAGATTTTAAAACTTAAAATTGCAAATTACAAGTTTAACATTTGTACATTTATGAATAGACCCCTAAAACATATTCGTTTATAAATAAGTCCAAATATCATTAGTTTTTAAATAAAATATTACGAAGAAGACATTGAAGGTTTCGAAACTTAAAATTTGAAATTACGAGTTTCATATTTGTACATTTACAAAGAAAATTTGCAAATTTACAAATAAGTCCCTCATATTTTTTTTATTCATAAATAGGTCCAAAATTTATATGTTTTTAAAAAAATTTAACAAAAAAGAGTTGAAGGTATTAAATTAAAACTTAAAATTTTGAAACACAGGTTCAATATTTACAAGTAGGCCAATAAAATTTTTTTATTTATAAATAAGCCCAGTTTTATCAATTTTGTAATAAAGTTTCACAATATCGAGTTTTTAAAAATTAAAATTTTGAATTTCAAATTTAGTATTTGTACGTTTACAAACAAACCCCGTGAATATTTTATTTATAAATAAGTTCAAAATATTATCATCTTTAAAATAAAATTCTACAAAAAAGACATTGAAGGTTTTAGAACTTAACGTTTCAAATTACAAGTGTAACATTCGTACATTTATGAATAGACCACTCAAATATATTTAGTTATCAATATGTCCAAATGTCATTACTTTTTAAATAAAATTTTACGAAAAAGACATTGAAGGTTTTAAATCTTAAAATTTGAAATTACGAGTTTCATATTTTTACATTTACAAAGAAAATTTGTGAATTTACAAATAAGTCCCTTGAATTTTTTTATTTATAAATAAATCAAAAATTTATAAGTTCTTAAAAAAATTTAACAAAAAGGAGTTGAAGGTATCAAAACTTAAAATTTTAAAATACAAGTTTAATATTTTATATATTTACAAGTAGACCAATCAAATTTTTTTATTTATAAATAAGCCCAGCTTTTATCAATTCTCTAAAAAAGTTTCACAATATCGAGTGTTTGGAAATTAAAATTTTGAGTTACAAATTTAGTATTTGTACGTTTACAAATAGACCCCGTAAATATCTTTATTTATAAATAAGTTCAAAATTTTATCATTATTAAAATAAAATTCTACAAAAGAGACATTGAAGGTTTTTTAACTTAAAATTTCAAAGTACAAGTTTAACATTTGTACATTTATAAATAGACCCCTAAAACATATTTATTTATAAATAAGTCCAAATATCATTATTTTTAAAATAAAATTTTAAGAAGATGACAATGAAGGCTTTAAAAATTAAAATTTGAAATTACGAGTTTCATATTTGTACATTTATAAAGAAAATTTGCAAATTTACAAATAAATCCCTAGAATTCTTTTTATTTATAAATAAGTCGAAAATTTATAAGTTTTTAAAAAAATTTAACCAAAAAGGGTTGAAGGTATTAAAACTTGAAATTTTAAAATACAAGTTCAATATTTTGTATATTTACGAGTAGACAAATCAAATTTTTTTATTTATAAATAAGCCCAACTTTTATCAATTTTTTTAATAAAGTTTCACAATATCGAGTTTGTAGAAATTAAAATTTTGAATTACAAATTTAGTATTTTTACATTTACAGATAGACCCCGTGAATATTTTTATTTATAAATAAGTTCAAAATTCTACCATCTTTAAAATAACATTCTACAAAAAAGAAATTGAATGTTTTAAAACTTAAAATTTCAAATTACAAGTTTAACATTTGTACATTTATAAATAGACCCCTAAAACATATTTATTTATAAATAAGTCCAAATATCATTATTTTTTAGAGAAAATTTTACGAAGAAGACATTGAAGGTTTTAGAACTTAAAATTTGAAATTACGAGTTTCATATTTGTACATTTGCAAAGAAAATTTTTGAATTTACAAATAAGTCGCTCGAACTTTTTTATTTGTAAATAAGTCAAAAATTTATAAGTTTTTAAAAAAATTTAACAAAAAAGAGTCGAAGGTATCAAAACTTAAAATTTTAAAATACAAGTTCAATATTTTGTATATTTACATGTAGACCATTGAAATTTTTTTATTTATAAATAAGCCACCCTTTTACCAATTTCTTAATAAAGTTTCACAATATCGAGTTTTTGAAAATTAAAATTTTGAATTACAAATTTAGTACTTGTACATTTGCAAATAGACGCCGTGAGTATTTTTATTTATAAATAAGTTCGAAATTTTATCATCTTTAAAATAAAATTCTACGAAAAACACATTGAAGGTTTTAAAACTTAAAATTTCAAATTACAAGTTTAACATTTATACATTTATAAATATACCCCTAAAACATATTTATTTATAAATAGACCCCCGGAATTTTTCTATTTATAAATGAGTCCAAATTTTATTGATTTTAAAACAGAATTTTAAGAATAAGTCATTGGAGGTTTGAAAACTTAAAATTTAAAATTACAAGTTTCATGTTGTACAATTACAAACAGACCCCTTGGATATTTTTATTTATAAATAAGTATGAATTTTCTATCAGGTTTTAAATAAAATTTTAAAGAAAAGACATTGAAGATTTTAAAACTTAAAATTTAAAGTTACAAGTTTAATATTCATAAATTTCAAAAATAGACCCCTTGAATTTTTTATTTATACAATAAGTCTAAATTTGATTTATTTTAAATCTAAATTTTACGAATAGACCCCCCGCCGGCCGTACCCGCACCCTCGCCGGCGTTCGCGCCCGGGCGCTCGCCACTCCTTGATAAATTTTTTTTGGAAAATATTAACATTTGTACTTTTTTATGAAAAAAAAAATTTCAAGGGTTTATTTGTAAATGTTACGGGAGAAAAAGTGCGATTGATGTTATCTTATCAAATTTCTCTCCAAGAATTCCGATTTTGCCCTCCTTAAATTTTATAATTAAACCCCTAAATACTTATTTTCTCCTCCCAGCCTTTCTCGCAAACAATTTAGAAATAAACCCATGCAATATTTTTATTTATAAGACAATACGAATATTAATACTTTTCAAGAAAATATTTATAAGGGAGCGAAAATATTTCAAATCTTTATAAATAAATCGTGATATTTGTATTTTAACAAATAAGCCACTTTAATTTTTTTTATTTATAAAAAAGTCCAAATGTTAATACTTTTCAAAAAAAATATTTATAAAGGAGCTGAAATATTTTAAATATTTTATAAATAAGCCCTCAAATTTTTTATCTCTCAAAAAGTCCTAATGTCAATTTTTTTTATGAAAATTTATAAAAAGGACAGTAAATATTTTAGTTATTTTACAAATAAAACCTAGGTATGAAATTGAATTACAAATTTCACATTAGCGAATTTGCAAATAAATCCCTAGAATTTTTTTTATTTATAAATAAGTCGAAAATTTAAATGTTTTTAAAAAAAAATTTAACAAAAAAGGGTTGAAGGTATTAAAACTTAAAATTATAAAATACAAGTTCAATATTTTGTATATTTACATGTAGACCAATCAAAGTTTTTTATTTATAAATAAGCCCAACTTTTATCAATTTTTTAATAAAGTTTCACAATATCGAGTTTTTAAAAATTAAAATTTTGAATTACAAATTTAGTATTTGTATATTTACAAATAGACCCGTGAATATTTTTATTTATAAATAAGTTCAAAATTTTATCATGTTTAGAATAAAATTCTATAAAAAAAAAATTGAAGGTTTTAAAACTTAAAACTTAAAATTACAAGTTTGACATTTGTACGTTTATAAATAGACCCCTAAAACATATTTATTTATAAATAAGTCCAAATATCATTATTTTTTAAATAAAATTTTACGAAGAAGACATTGAAGGTTTTAGAACTTAAAATTTTAAATTATGAGTTTCATATTTGTACATTTACAAAGAAAATTTCTGAATTTACAAATAAGTCCCTCGAATTTTTTTATTTATCAATAAGTCGAAAATTTATAAGTTTTAAAAAAAAATTAACAAAAAAGAGTCGTAGGTATTAAAACTTAAAATTTTAAAATACAAGTTCAATATTTTGTATATTTACATGTAGACCATTGAAATTTTTTTATTTATAAATAAGCCCACCTTTTACCAATTTCTTAATAAAGTTTCACAATATCGAGTTTTTGAAAAATTAAAATTTTGAATTACAAATTTAGTACTTGTGCATTTGCAAATAGACGCCGTGAGTATTTTTATTTATAAATAAGTTCGAAATTTTAACATCTTTAAAATAAAATTCTACGAAAAACACATTGAATGTTTTAAAAATTAAAATTTCAAATTACAAGTTTAACATTTGTACATTTATAAATATACCCCTAAAACATATTTATTTATAAATAGACCCCCGGAATTTTTCTATTTATAAATGAGTCCAAATTTTATTGATTTTAAAACAGAATTTTAAGAATAAGTCATTGGAGGTTTGAAAACTTAAAATTTAAAATTACAAGTTTCATGTTGTACAATTACAAACAGACCCCTTGGATATTTTTATT